>LPNX010381096.1:1696-13350 GCA_001517045.1 Pseudotsuga menziesii
GACATGAGGTAATAAAACAAAGTGTATAGATAGTTTTGCTCAATCATTTTTCATACTAAATATTATTTGTTGTATTTTAGGATTCTTTAAAATCCTATTGTTTCCAAGTGTGCCAAAACCTAGATAAGAAGTCATGGTTCTATAGTTTGAAAAATCCAAGGTTAAATTTTGTACTTTTCTACACTTAACCAATCAAAACTTTATAGGGGTGGCACATAACCACTTGAGGCCAAATCACTTATCCACACTTGATGTAGGTATTTCAATGGTCGAGACATAGGATTTTCACAACTTGCAAGTAGATAGGAATTTAATCACCACTGAGTCAATTTATTTACAACATAATACACAATTCAACTTTGTGTTTTTAATTCAAATACTATCTTTAGGTTTTCTTTTATTCATGTTGTTAACTTAGTGGTTGTTATAGGATAGTACCTTATTTATATTAAACATAATAATTGGTTATCATAGGATGGAATTCAAACATTTTAACTTTTCCAAGTCATGTGGCACCCAACATGGTCGTTTGGAATACTTTAATATGAATAAATATGATTGGATATAGTGGGATAATCTCCACTGGATACCACTTCTTAATTATATTGCAACAATCAGTCTATTGGTGAACACATTGTTCGTGTTACTTTTCCTTTGGGAAAAGGATGCCTCTCTCATCTTGGGCTCTCTATGGACCATACAAAAAGGGTCCATGGTTTTGAGTCGCTAGCACTCCATGTTTTACCCTCTTCAATACTAGGTGGTTAAACATCACCTTTGGGTCCTTTTTCCAACCCTCCCTTTCCCACTTTGGAGCAAGGATATCTTCACTGGTCTCACAAATTGCCTAGGATGTTTCGTGGTGGTTGAAAAGGACTTTCATCAAATTTTTGACGACCGCATGACCCAAGTTTTAGTAGAGATGGATGTTTCTAAAGGAAATGCTCTCATATATTGACGTTATATGTGACGATAAGGTCATTTGCCAAAGATTGGACTATTTAAATGTGCCCTTTAGATGCGATTATTGTCACGAAGCTGGACACCTCAGGAGCTCTTGCACCTCCCTGTTCACCGGTTATTCTAGTCCCAAGGGTTTTCACTCAGGTGACCCACTCTCGCACTCACCTCATGTTGATTCACCCTCACGAAAATAGAATGTAGCTCTGTCACCTATAGGTATGTATGGTTCTTTGTCTCTTACACTTTATAATGATTTTATGAAAGGTGAACTACTGTACATTGAAGATGTTGAAAATTGTACCAGAATGTCTCTCCCTACTAGATCTATGGATACATAGAAAGGTTGCATAGTTTTTAAGAGCTCTTTTAGCCCTCATATTTCTCCTTCTTCATTTCCTCATCCTTTAAGCAGTTTACCTGTATCTGCTCCCTCTGCTTTCCCTCCCTTGACGACTTCAGAGGATCCTCCTTCTTTCACTCTTGAGGATTTTCCTCCCCTTTTGGGAACCTCACTCAAACCTACTAATCCCTCTCTGAAAAATACCTAAAGACTCCCCCTCCTTTATGGATCCTTTACTTTCTCGGGTCCCTCTTTATCTTCTTTGACAAGACCCCCCTCTCCCCTTCCACTCTTCCCTTGGATTCCATTAGATTTTAAAATGTTACCTTTCATAAATCCAGGAAAGGAAAACCTCCTTCAATTCCTTTGGGATATTTAGGGACCAATGGTATTTATACTCCTCTTTTTCTCATAATCAAGGAAGCAGTCAGAGCTCATATGACCTCCCATGGGTTTTCAACCCCTCGGGCACTTAGAGCATTGTTACTCACTGGGCTTGGTTCCCAATGAAAATTCTCACTATGAACATTCATGGTCTTAGGGGGATTACCATACAAGAAGCCCTTAATTCTTTGTTTTTGACTATAAATCCTATATGATCCTTATTTAGGAAACGATGTGTGACCATTATCATTACCTTCGTATTTTTTCTAAGATCAAAACTGGCTGGGAGTTTTGTGCCACAGATTCGTTAGGCCTTTCTAGGGGCCTCTTAACTGGCTGGAATCCACTTCTTTCCCATTGTAAATCCTTTTTCTCCTGTGTGGGTATCGTGGTCAAATCTAGATTCAAGCGGCTAAGCATTGAGCTCTCTATCCTTAACTTATATGGCCCTTACTTGAACAAGGAATTTTTTTGCAACAATGCTATTAGTAACTCGTGCCATTATATTATCTAGTGATGAGAATATTGAAGAATAATTGCACCACCTATCTAGTCTTCATAAATAATGAATATAAGGAAAGAAAAATCAATCACATCATTAAAAAAGTGCAAGACTGTTCTCGGCAAAAGCAAAGAGAGGATGAGGTTGCAAGGATTACCCTCCCATACATTAAGGGAATCATAGACATAATATGTAAGATCTTAAGAAAAAAAATAATGTAACCTTCTTCCATCTCAACATAATTAAGAAAATGCTAGACTGGGAGAGATAGGTGGAGCAATCAAGATCAGGAATAAAGAACATTGTGTAGACATTAGACACAACCGCACAAAGAAATCTGCTCTAGAAGAACACTCATGAGAAATAGGACACCAAATCTACATTGAAAACACAAAATTACTCGTATAAGTAGGGCATTACACGAAGAGAAAAATCAAAGGATCCCTAGAAATGAAAGAACATAATAATAATCTTAATAGAGACGAGGGGATTGAGCTAAGTGATAATTGGCAACCAATCATCAACATTATAAAAATCACCAAGTCGACCTCTCTCATTGATCCTTGAGGTAATCTATATAAATTCACCAAATTTTCTTGAACTTGATCAACACTCAGCTCTTAATGATGAGACCAATGAGTGGCTCAAAAAGTTGAGCTTCAAAAAAAAAATTAATACAAATTCCACATTTATATTCAGTATTTCCCTACGTAGGCATGAATAACAACAATTCTATGGCTGGGGGCATTTTTGAAATTCCTAATCTCATTCTTGTTGGGGACCTAACATTCACCCTCTCCGATGCTCAAATCTAGTGAAACAAAGCCCATGTTGATATGTTGGCTCCCTTTTTCTCTTAGTTTCTCACTAATGACAATATATTGGATCTAGCCCCTCACTCTCCAAGCCCTATGTGGAGGAATGGGCGTGGTTGGATTGAGGATATCAAAAAAATACTAGATAGGTTCTTTCCCTCGGTTCATATTCTCCCTCTCCCCAATCACTTCAGAACCTGGTCCCATCCCTATGTGATCTCTGACCACTACCTAGTCTTCCTGGAATGGGATGTCCTTTATTCCTATCACCTCTATCCTTTCAAGTTCAATCAAGCCTAGATTTTGGAGAAGTATTTTCCCTCCATTGTTAACACCTCTTGGGCCTCCGATACCTCTCTTCCGACTCTTGATCACAAGTTTGTTATTAATATCTAACTCAAAAGGCTCAAATGTGTGGTTAAATATTGGGTAAAAAAGAAATTGCACATTCGGGCAAAAGTTGTTACTAAAATTGACTTGGAGATCCAGCATCTCCTTACATAATGACCCTCTGGTATACTTTCTGACTTTGAAACTATATAACTGTCATCTCTTAAAATCCATAAGGAAAGTTACCTGGCACATAAGGTATTAACTTAGAAGCTTAAAAGCAGATTCAACTAGATTATTGAAGGATATTCAAACACTAAATTCTTTCACAATTTTTCTTTTGCAAGAAGGAATTGTAAAACTATTTGGGCTCTTCAGAATCAAGAAGGTGAACTAGTGGAAGAGAAGGCTCATCTTTAACAACTGGGTGAAAATCACTTCTCGTATATTTTCAAAGATTATGGTAATACTAGTATTTTTTATCAACTTAAGTTATCAATCTATTTCCCTCCTATGTACAAGAGGATGAAGCAGGATGAAGAGCCCTTGGTTTCCATTCTTGAGCCAAAGTTTAAAAATAACAACAATGGAGAGGAAGAGAATGCTTCACTTTATGATGAATATAATGAAGACGTTGAAGTTTTAAATCAGAAATTTCATGATCCCGTGGCTTCTTGGATGGAGTTGTATTTTTCAAAGGTTTGTAATGCTCCAGCTTTTGGCATACTTCCTATTTCCAGTCATAAGTACCAACTGCCTATAGACTCTTTATTGCACTTGTCACACCTTTTGTGGGTTTTCTCAAACAGTAGCATGCATGGAATTATGATTCTCAGTTAAAATATTTCTTGGCTTCACTCGAAGTATGATTACACTTGATTGGGTTATTTCCTCTGATTAGAAGTAGGAGTAAATAGCAGAATAAGCTCACTATACGAGCATGAAGATTCTTTTGAGTATGCTGGTTTGTAGCAGTATTTTGTCATTTCAGAGGTATGTGTTTAGAGTTTGAGAAAGTTGCAAAGATTTGGTAAATGAATCCATCACCCAATGAATATGGCACAAGGTCTACAGGTTCGTAAAGACTCACAACGAGGACTTCATCCCAAAGTAAGAGCCAGATGTTATAACTAGATCTTGTTCTTAGTTTATCTGTTCTTTTTCTCCTAATTTTCAATCGTTGGTTTAAAATGATTTTACATTTCATGTTGATTTTAAGAACTTTTGACAATCAATAATTTTTGTTGGGTTTAATGCTTTTAATGGTTGAATAATTTCATTAGTTTAGTTTTAAGGTTTGTCTTTTGGGCTTATTAGTTAGTATGTATATCTTTAATATTTCAAAAACTTATAATAAAAGTTTATTCCAAGTTTCTTTATAATCTAACCCTCATTTTTGTGTCCTTTGTCAAATATTTTCATGAAGAGCTTCCTATAGAAGCTATGTTTTTCTTATTTTTGTCATTATCATTGGGAGCAGATTACGAGGTGATGGAAACAAATTATGGAAAACTAAAAGAGGTTTTTGTCCACAACATACTCGTTCACAAAAAAATCCCTCAGTTTTGCAACAACTATTATCGTTTGAGAGATTTGAATTCAGCTTTGTGGCCTACTTTCAAGGTTTGAATTATTTAATAATTTCCTATTTTAGTCACACATTTCCAACACATATTTTGATCAATTGAAGTGGAATTTTTAAAAACCAAGAGACATTTTTGTTCACAATAGATTCATTTAGAAAAACCTCTCTAAGGTTTTTCACACGTGTCCTAGATCGAGAGATATGAAGGCGTATTTGGGACCCAAATTTTGAGAAATTTTCCAAATTTCCCCAAATCCGATTTGCTATTTTTGGGTTAATTAGGCTTTAAAGATTTTGAGTTATCATGTAACTAATTGTTGTAACTATTTCAACTTTTGACCTAGAAGGTAGTTATGGAACTACTTTACCTTTGTAATGATAAAAGGAAGACAAACATATAGTTTTGTGGTGGGATTTTTCACTCAAGGAGAGGGTTTTGGAGCTTTGATTTCTCAAGATAGCATTTATAACTCTTATCTAAGTGGATGACTATTATTGATTATATATAAACTGATAAGTCCTTTTACCTATCATGCTTTTTCATTTTTTATTTGGTTGACTCCTCAGTCTACAATTTCATCTCATGTTTAAAGGTTTATTCATGTAAATGCTTGTAGCCTATGGTTGGAATTAGTATTTAATGTGTAATGTTTATGGCTTATTGGGATGTGTTTGATCCCTAGTTTATCCAACTTGCGTGATTCAGTTCTATATTAGCCTGTGTATGTTTATTTCCTCCTTGTTGGTGAAGTTTTAAACCAAAACTATAAACCAAAACCCTAAAAACCAATTTTATTCTATTTCATTTTGAGATTGTGTTGGCTTGTTCTTCTAGTAGCCTGAGAACAATTTTTTGCACTAATACATGCATTCCTATAACCCATTGGTCGGATGAATGAAAGCTATACGCCACTTTTGATGTTGACATAGTTGACATGTTTTTAAAATGTAATTTTTGTAATATATAAGTTTTTTTAAATGTAAATTTTGTAAAATTATATATGTGAGTATGTGGATTCACATATACTCTATGTGCATTCACCTATACCTATGAATACCAAGAATGTTCTAAGACCATGTTATGGAAGATCAATTTTGTCTAACTTGTTTTTGCTGTATTTGTGCAAATACATGTATATGACACTTTATGTGTGAAAAGTTCTAAATTACATGTTCTAAATTGTAAATCACACCTTTTTTGCAAAGTTGTAAATTTTTTTACAAATGAAATCAAATTTAAAATTTTAGTTGTAATTGTTTTTGTAAATGAAATCAAATTTTATATTGTAATTGTAAATTGTAGTTGTACTTTAAAATTGCAAATTGTGACTGTAATTTGTACCTACTAGATATTACATTGTAAAGGTGTAAATTTTGTAACATGTTAATTGTAAGTTCTGTTAAATATTGTTAGTTTCATTCAATTGACAATTTTGCAAACATATGAACTTGTAAAATTTGTAAACATTCTAAATTTTGTAAACTTGTAATTTATTAAATTGCAAAATTGTAAAACATTAATGATTGTTAAATATGTTAAGATTGCAACTGAAAACAAAATTTAAACTATAACTGCAAATAACTAAATTATTTAACAGCTCGTTATGTTCAAAAAAAATTCCATATATATATATATATATATATATATAGTCATAAAATACAAAATAATAATGTCGAAAATAATAAAGTCCACAAATACAACAGTCTGCAAATCACCCCTATGCCATTGATCAAGATATCAACCATCAGCTGCACTATGCTCTTGGCCATCCTCATGCTCATCGCAAAGAAAATTTCCTAGGTCTAGGAACTGCAGAAGTTATAATCATGAGCTCTTCAAGTTAGTTACAAATAACATATTTTAATTACATGTACAATGTGACAAAAAATTAAATATATATGAGACATAGATCTATGAACTCACCTCGCTCAAGTTGAGTGTCAGGTTTGGGAGGTTGGGTATCTTCTGAGATGAGCCTTCATCAGGACTCGACTAATGAGCAACAACCATTGATATGCAAACATAATGATGGCTTCAACACCCTCATTTGCGGTTGCCTATGTTTGTGCCTATTTCCATGACATGAAAATAGAACTATATTAATGAATTCAAATTTGAACTGGAGAATTATTATTTGAACATGTAAATTACAATCTCAACATAAATGTGCAAACAATTTGAACATAAATAACTAGTGCCTCATCAACTTGCATGTCGTGAGTAGGAATCGGTTGGGGTTGTTTAGAATATTGTGCAATGCCCTTGCCTCTATCATGTACGATATGAACAACATAAATGAAAAAAGTTAGAACAAACCAAAGTATTACATGTTCAACAACTAACTCATTTAGAAATTCAAATTTAGGATGACAGTTAACACATACCTCATTGACGTGGGAAGACGAAAATTGAGCGGGACCTCGAACAAATGCATCACAGCCAAAAAGGACCTCCATGAAACTAGGCTCTTGCATGGAGGTCTAACACAAAGCAAAGTATTAGTTAAAAAAATGATTCATTTGAATATACATTACAATCAAGACAATCAAATGATGAAAATCAAATGATGACAATAAAGATATAGATGTCTCATCGATCGAGGCTTGCAACTATCATGCAGTTGATAATATGCATCACGGGTGTCGATAGCATAGTGCAACACTGTATCATGATCAAGAATGCAGATAATTTCATCATCCACCCACTGTAGTTGAGGATTTGTGAAGCGAATATTTATTCGCTTGTAGAAATAATATTACCAGAAAACTTGGTAAATGAGATAAGCCATAATAATATATAAATGATGATATGAATTGATATGATACATTTACAATGGTCAGACTTATATATGTCCATTCGTGACTTTCCAATCTACAGTCATGACTCTTTGATAATTATTAATTATTAATTAGTAATTATCTATTAATATTATTTTTAATATTTATATATTTTATGTTCATTACATTGCCTTCCCCTTAAGGGAAGCTTGTTTAGTGAAGGACTTCTCAGTTATGAATAACGTCTTGCCATGTCTCTTTGAACTTGTAACTTTGACACTTGATGAGACATGGTGATATAATTTCCGAATCCCTGAACTGAATTGTCGCATTGTATCTGCTGTGGTCCAATTCAGGTCTATTTTATCGGAGCTCTGAGATCTTTTGTGGAACGATCTGTCTCGATTGTTGCTTAGTATGTCGATATTTTTGCATATCCACATAAGTCTTGTGAATATTCATTTTGACCCTGTTGTTGGTCAAAATGACGATTATAATTAGGATGTCTGTAAGGTATAGGTTTCGTTTGTTCTTCTTTATTTTGGATTGCGACAAATACTTTCTTCACTTCCTCGATTTGTGCTTCTTGGTTATCTAGTAGATTGTTACGATTCTGAATCTTTTCGATTCCTTCCTCTTGCGACTTTTTTTTAATTTCTAGCTCCTTGATTTGGTTGTGGTTCCTGATTACTATTATTTACACACTGGTTTTCTTCTTGCTTTTCTAGTAATTTTCCTTCGAGGTCTTCATCGAATTGTTCCCTCTTGTTGTTGTTTTTCAATTTTTTTTATTTTTGTAATCAACGTTTTGTTGTGATTTCTTAATCTGAAAATTTCTTCAGAATTGTTGGATATTATTTTATTACTCTTTGCGATCTCTAGCTTGTGTTCTTTTTTAGAGTCGCTATTTTGTTGTTGAAGAACATTTATCTGTTGTCGATACTGGTCGACCACTGATTCTTGATCTGTTAATTTCTGTCGTATGTGCGTTAGTTCTTCATCCTTGTTGTTAACGATCTTGTTCAAGTTGATTGTTTCTACTTCGTAATCACTTATTTCTTTCTTTATATCTTGATTTGTTAGTCTCTGATTGAGATCACTTTTGTCTTTTAATTTCTTAATTTGGGCATACAATTTTTCTATATGATTGTTCTGGTCGGAAATTATTTGTTCCTTGCGCTCTTTTTGCATATGATCTAATTTAATCAATATTTCTGATTTCGTATTTGTGTGTCGTAATTGTTCATTCTCTCTTCGATAATGCTTTAACTTGGCTTCTAATTTCTCTATTTGTAGTCGCAAACCAGCTTCCATGGTCTCTGATTTCTTGGACAATAAATGGTCGTCTAGACTATAGATTTTTACTTCGATTTTCTTCCACTTGTTTTCTTTGTATTAGGTTAAATAACCTTTTTTTTCGCCACAAATAATAAATTTTTTTTAATAAAATTATTATTATTATTATATTTTTTTTTCTTGGACTTTTTCCTTCAAAAATAATAATAATAAATTTTTTTTTATAATAATAAAATGTTTATTTTATTATTTATATAATAAAACAATTTGAGAATATTATTTTTTGTTTTGTTTTTTTTGAAATATTATATAAATATAATATATTGTAATTATAATATATATATTATATTATAATGCTTTTTGTTTTTTTGGTGTGGTTTGTGCAGGTCGTTGAGAGTGACAGCGTGACGATAGCAGGGGTGGCTAATGGAGGATGTGGCGAACGGTGGGGTGGGGTGTGGCGGATGGGTGAGGATTGCACAGAAGGGAGTGACAGCGTGAGGATGGGCGTACATAATTGAGCAGGCGAGGACCAGGAAGGAGGATGGGAAGGAGGGCGCAGGGCAATGAGGAGACGGTGGAGGGTGACGGGGATTGATGTGCAGAGGTGGGTAGTGGTGGAGGGCGACGGTGGAGTGGCAATGTGGAGGGAAGAGCGCGAAGGCAAGTGGATGTGGAAGGTGGATGGAGGTGGACATGGAAGCTGAGGGGCATGGAGGAGAGTAGCGCATAGGTAGTGTTTGGGAAAAGAACAGCGCGCATGAGGGATGGGCATGAAGGAAGTGGAGCAATAGAGTAATCTTCCTTCAATTGGATTTTTGAATTTTAAATGATCCTTCTTTTAATCTCCACATAGTACTGATGTTTTTTTTTTCAAATTTGCAGCAATATTCTTCACGGATTTTTTTTTTTATAATAATAATTTATATTTATATATTTTTCGTCAATTTGAAATCTGAGAATGGCTAAGCCAGGACTGGTCAAAGACCAAGTGTACAGAGAAACTCTGAAATTACTCAGATAAAATCTGAAATTTTGGCTAAAAGCCAGAATGAGCACAAGCCTAAGAAAGGGCTAGCTCTGATACCACTGAAGCGGATATTTATTCGCTTGTAGAAATAATATTACCAGAAAACTTGGTAAATGAGATAAGCCATAACAATATATAAATGATGATATGAATTGATATGATACATTTACAATGGTCGGACTTATATATGTCCATTCGTGACTTTCCAACCTACAGTCATGACTCTTTGATAATTATTAATTATTAATTAATAATTATCTATTAATATTATTTTTAATATTTATATATTTTATGTTCGTTACAATTTGTAGGTGAATTCAGTGTTCTCTGTCTCTCTTTTTGCACAACCATCATGGTACCATGCAATGTCTTCTGTGCTGCCTCTGCCAGTGCAGTCCTCTCCTTAATCACTAGCTGAGATGACTCAGCTACATCATCTATCCTAATCACTATCCTTATAGGGAGACCTACCAAAGGCTATGGATCTGGATGAGCTTGAGGGTCTCTCCTAGGCCCAGAACATGTATGACTGCATCCCCCACTAGCACCATAGAAGCTCGAGGGTGTGTTGGTGTAATTTGGGTACTTTCCCAGGACAAACTCTACATATATATGTTTTGCAAAGTATAGTGGGACCTATTCATAGTGGGGAAACATGCCCCACACTCCAATAAACCTATCATATGCATAAGGCGTTGTAGCCTCTAGCTTAAACTCCTTAATTTTAAGTGGTTGACCAGCAGAGCAATCAAGAGAGATACCAAAGAATGTTCCATTCACATCATGGCCAACTATTGTATCTTTCACTGCGGGCCATTTATTAGGACCCATCACTGCGGCCCTTCTTCTCTAGCATACAGTGGCCCAAAGAGAACTCAATGGTCCGATGGACCTATCTATCTTCATTAGATTTTTTACTACCTCTAACATCATCCACATCGAATGTGATGCATGAGCCTGGTATAAAATGGAGTAGACGTTAGTCCGCAAAAAACCATTCTGAATCATAATGTCTTGCAGCATGATGCATGTGATCTCATCCTCCCATGGTTCTTCCTCGAAAGGGTCTAGGCCTTGTTGTGAAGCCGTGGCACCAGAAGAATTAGATGAAAACATAAATGTGAGTCAAAATACATACATCAACTGTAGGTGAATTTGAAATCAATATAAATTAAAGGTACTGAGTAACTCAAAGAAAAAAATATATTCATTTAATGTACATGTCTCATGGGGAACCTTCCCATTGACACCAGCAATATCCTCCTCGCTAATCGCATGAACAAAGAGACTGCCACTTTGGCTGCCGCTCGGTTCCCTAGTAGGAGCATGTGTCGACATAGGACGCATGGGTGAACTTGTGAAAATAGAGACATACAAGTTGATGATTAAATATACACATGTGAAACAATTTAATTTTATGTAACTAACAACAAAAAGTACATCATATGCACTTGTATACATATGAGTCCTTTGCCGACCTCCGGAGCGAGGAATGGCTGTAGGTCCTCTAGTTCTCTTCCTTTGACGAACCGAAGAACCCCACTATGTAGATGCATCTACATGAAATAATGCATAATAAATGCAATCAGCATAGAATATAAGATAAATGATAAATATCTCAATAGTAGATA
>LPNX010381111.1:0-50130 GCA_001517045.1 Pseudotsuga menziesii
TCGGGAACGACTACCTGAAACAGCTTGGAACCTGTTCTAAGGATCCCGGACTGGGTCGTTTTCCCCCGTTGCGGGCAGAATCAGAAACGCCCGTCAACAGGGTGGTTAATAGAAATCAGGTATTGCAGTTTCTTGAAACTAACATAATCACCAGATTTGGAGTGCCTGAATCTCTCGTGTTTGATAATTCCTATTATTTTTCTTCTGTTGAATTAACTAAATTTGCACTGGAAAAAGGAATCAGAATCAGGTATTCAACAAACTACTACCTACAAGGCAATGGCCTTGCTGAATCAACAAATAAGAACTTGCTGAAAACTCTGAAGAGATCCATAGCTGAGCATCATAGGAACTAGCATACTGTTTTGTATCAAGATTTATGGGCTGATAGGGTTACCCCAAAATCATCTGTTGGTAACTCTCCTTTATTTTTGGTATATGGAGTGGATGCTATTCTTCCCCCAAATCTATTTTTACCTTCATTACAGCTTGCACAAGCTGTACAAGAGTCTTCCCCCACATTTGTTTCTACCTTCATTACAGCTTGCACAAGCTGTACAAGAGACTGAGTGTTCAGCCATTGAAGAAAGAATCAATATGTTATTGAAGTTGGAAGAGGAAAGAGAAAATGCTAAGAGACATTTTGTAAAACACCAGCAAATTGTTAAGTCATGATTCGATCTTGGCTCATCTTCGAAAAAAGAATTACAAGTAGATGATCTGGTTTTGAAATGGGACAAAGCACATGAAGATAAAGGGGAACATACCAAATTCCAACGTCTTTGGTTAGGCCCATATGTGATAGCAGAAAAATTTGGTCCTAATATGTCACATACCCAAATTTTGTAAAATAATGTAAATTGTTTTAATTATATTTCCTAGGACATTATGTTAAATTTAATGCTAAGTAGGAACTGATGACTCAACAGAGTCAAAAGAAGTGGAATTTAATTATGAATATTTTATTATTAATAAATAAAAAGTGGAGACAACAGCATGGGAGAGCTGTTAATAAGAGTGTTACTGGTCAAACTGGTGGAAGGAACTAGGTGGAGGGAAAAAGACAAGTGGCAACATCCTCAAACACTTCCTATGTTGCAGGTGGCAACTTGCCTACATTTGGGGTCATTATACCCTAAGAAAGTGGGATCAGAGCAGGTGGCTCAATAAATGACAACTAACCAAAAAAGACCTAGGCAATCTTTTAAAAGTACCCAATGAATAGAGTTGAGGCTACTCAGATAATTTCCAGGAGAAGAATCATTCAGGAGGAATGCTCTTCAAGGAAGTCATTGAGGGAAAAGGGAAACTGTAAGGAAAGTGTTTGAGGGATAATCTGCAGTAACTTGGTCTGATACAACTGGTTAGCTGAGATAACTTACTGATAAGTTCAGGGTTTGTATTGAGTTTGAAGACTGGTACTTGATTATTGCTGCACCTAGTTCTAGCCAGGGAGACCAGAGCAAGCTCGGGGGTCCTGAGGAGTCGTTGTTTGAGCGCTCTCCAGGAGTTGGTAGGGAGGAACAGCCTCCCATTGCTGTTGTCGTCCAAGCTCAAGAACAGGTTCTACCATCTAACAGTCTTTGTTTTAATAACTGTGTATGATTGAATGTTATGTTTGTAGCTTATGATGTAAAGATTTAGATGATTTAGTAATGAAGTGTTTCTAGTTTGTTTAGTAATAGAATCTTTTTGATGAAAAACAAAACCCCCCCTGTGTTTTTCCTCATCTGGAGTGACTAGACCATACTCCAGCACAGGGGTGAAATTATAAGCAAAGATAGTATGATGAAAATACAGAATAGAATGTTAATGGAATTATAGATTATTTTCTTTTATTTTTGTTAATCAGAAGAAAAATATTTTGTACCAGAAGTAGTGTTGAACCTGGACTGAGACTGTCATCTTATTAGAAACAGAGAAAGAAGCTACACCATTTTATTAATAGTAGTATGCGTTAGTAGATAAAAATTATTCTTTATATACAGTATTTTCTTTCAGGATTCTTGTTAATGGTTTTAAAACAAAGAGGAGAATATAACCACTACACTAAAGTAGGATTAGACTAAATACTTATGCTTTTAATTTTATAGTTTATTTCTTCTCGTTTAGGTTAGTATATCTACTATATATATAACAACAATAGATAATATAGAATTTATGATAGGATTTCTTAAAAGGTATATTTAGTACAGAAGCATAAAATATAATGCTAAAATACTCTCTTATCATACACCTGCTATTAACTAAATATCGAGTTAATATATATAATTAAAGGAATAGTGTTACTAAATAAATAAAGTAATGAACTAAATCCTGTATATTAAACAGTAAACAAATTGTTAGTTCTGTAATCACATGCTGTATTTAACAGATACATAACTATCACAATAAAAACATAGTTTTCTTATATTTCAAAGGATAAATTTATAAAATAGCATTTACCATTTTTATAAAACAAACTAATATAAAGACCAGGTACAGAAAATCTAGCAATTGTAAATTTAATAACATTACAGGATAAATACTCAGTTGTGTTAACACATAAGGAAGAAAAGCATTAAAGTAGCAGTATGCTCGAATTAACGAGCTTAATCAAACAATATTTAGTATAAGTATTAACCCAACAAAAATACAGGAGCACAAGTAAAGTAAAAGTTGTTCTTTTTCTTTAAAAGAAACAGTAAATTACTTATTATATATTTTTCCAAGTTAGGGTTAAACCCTATCAGCATTAAAATTTAAACAAATAGATTATAATTATGCTCGCTTCATCGAGCCTAACTAACTATTATACATATCAGTAATAACTCAACAAATTAAGTACTACTTTGTAATCACCAGATATGTTTAAGAAGCTGTAAATATTATTAATATCGTCGAGTTAGGGTGAACCCTATTACTCCAAAATATACAACCAAGATCGCAACTGAAGGAGTCAAATACAGTAATGAGCTCACAGCTTCAACAAAATTTACAGAGCGAGGTGTTTTACAGCCTTTTATCATTTACTTGTACACATACACAGTAATCATTATAAAAATAAACTTTTCACTCATGGCCGAAGCCAGAGAACCCTAAGCAAGGGTTTAGCACCCTTTAAGAATAGTAAACTAAATAACCAGAATAACCAAAACCCATAAGGGTATTTCAGGCCGTAGCGACCAACCCTTAACACCCCACAGAGGTATGGACAAGGTAGAACGGCCATGGAAAGTCCAGGGCTTACTGTGACCATCAAGTCGCCGAAACCTCGCAATAATCCACACAGAGAGGAGGGCCGATACCTGCAAATTAACAAGAAAATGATAGTGTTATTTCTTTTGTTATGAAAGAGACAGCTGTGTATTGAAATATTTGACTGCACAGTAACAAGTCTAAATAAGTAACTCTTACCTAAAATCTTATTGATGCGCGACCACCTATGAGCAACAAAGTAACCACCAGCACGAGGAGAATGAAGCCTTTCATCAGTTGCAAGGAGGGTGGTGTCATTAATCAGCATCAACTAAAGACAACAAGGAGTTTTGGTCACCGGCTGATAAGATACAAAACCCTAGAGCCGTAATGATTACCCAACCCAAAAGAAAAACTCGGTACACTGCGAAAACCGAAGCTACAACACTCTGAGAGGAAGAACCATACTCTCAGTGCCAAACTGAAGAAAAAGGAGACTGTTCACAGTCAAAGGGTTCGGTTCGAGCTACCAATGACAGCGAAACCCTAAAGGAAGAACCACAGACTTATATTCAAGCAGAAAACAGTCGAGTAACAGCACTTCTTTGCTGAACATTCGGGACAAGCTAATGAGGGTGGAACAATAAGGAACACAGCAGTAGCAAGACACAGGTGACAGAGGAGACGAGAGCTTCACAGCAGAATGACAAAGAGCCCGAAGGCGACGGAAATAATGACAAGTGAGGGTTCAACACTATGTTTTTAACTGTGCAATATAGGGTCGAGACGCTGCCACGATAGTCTGATAAATATTTGCATGCAGTGGGTAGGAGTGTATAGTTCCCGACGAGCCCTACATCAAGTATTATTTCAATCATTGATAATCAAGAAGCAACTATAACCTTGACACAATGTCAAACCATCACCTACGCTGCATGGGAAACATAGGATTTGTTATTATTAAAACATTTTATTTATAACAATCATCAAGGTCGTGTGGGGTTTACGACCCCCTTTACTTTACAAAGTATGGTAACTATAAAACGTAAGTGAAGCTTAGAATGGTATACATTGGTGTAGCCCTTTGTATAACCTTTTTTATTTCTATGCTATGCAACGTTATCCATCAACGTATATAATGACAATAAAAATAAAGTCTTGTAAAGGATATTATAAAAAGAGAATAATGAGGTTATTCTCTTAGTGAGAACATACTCACAAGCAAATATTCTTTCACCCAAGTAAATATAACTTAAGCGAAGGTAGAATTAATATTTAACTTAGTATATTATGCATGTAAAAAGATAAAGGGCACATCATAGTAAATGGTTATAGAACTTGGAATAAAAGTTAAACCATAAAATCGTTGTGGGGAAGGTTTATCCTATGACCCTTCTTGTTTTATAAACTTGGTACTTATTCACTAATCCAACATTAACCCTATTTAAAGTTAGAGTTTTTGTTATGTTATAAAAGGATTTCATGTAATCATTCTATGATGAATATCTTCTTGCTAGTATTATTCTCTTTATCTTTGAATGGTTTATTATTGAACTAACAGGGTTGGCATATAAGCATGATAAGACTCTAAAATTTTAAGGTTTTAACCTTGAATTTGATAATGATATTTATTAGTCACGGTTTGATGTTATTTTTCCAAGCAATTATAGTACAGAGGAATTTAACCCTCCAACGTAGTATAAATTAATTGATTATAGTATGCAATGAAGTTATAATCCCTTAAACTTTGAATTAATGAAGTGGGAGTTTGGTAGATAAAATCTTTATCATTTTCTTACACTGTGCAGTAGCCAATTCAAGCAAGACGCGAATTTAGTAATTTTTGTACAATTTAAACTAGACCATTGACTGGATAATTCTGCCATACTTGCTATGTTTGTAAAGAAATATTTTAAGCTTTCTTTTTTTACATTTGACAATTAGTATAAACATCAAAGAGTTTAGTACTCAGTAAGAATATTAAATCACGCCTTCAAGAAGGGAAACAATTGTCGTCAATACTAGTAGAATCAATTCTCTTTCCATAACATCTTAAAAAGAAGAACAGTTTAATACTTTACCTCGATAAGTTTTGGAAACTGAATAGCATGTATATTCTTCTACTGAATTAAACATTGTGGGACGAATTTATTTTGAATACTTTAGAATTGGATAAGCATCACCCGAACCTCTTACTTGTAAATCTGTAAGAAAATGAAAACTTCTGTGTTAGATCGAAAGCTAAGTAAGCCCATATTTTCATGACAGTTCCAACTTGTGATCGCAAGAAGAAAACAAGTCAGTAAACTGAAAGGAACCGTTCTATCAAATAAACATGATCAAATAGATAACTCAAATAACAAATTCAGTAACATATAACTAATTAAATAATTAGTTTACTGCATTTATGAAAATTATATGTTAAAAAATAATTAAAAAAATTTGGGGTTTTGACATGTGGTATCAGAGCACAAGGTTCAAACACTAGGCCTTGATGCAGCCCAATTAGCTTCCATAGAACAGTAAAGTAAAATAATATACTAACATATATTCTATTTTATGTAAAGAACAGAAAATTTCTTTTCTGAAGTTTAACAGGCAGGTATGGAGAAGCTGGGAGAGTATGCTTAGGAGGAGTCTCTAGACACAGAGACAAGACAATTTCCCAGAGAACCTATGTTAGAGGAGGAGACTACCAACTCTTCAGAGCTGTTGCAGACTGTAAAAGATTTGAACACTGAAATGGAATCAGTCAAGAAGGAGAATGAGAGGATTTTGAACGCTCAAGAAGAGTTGAACCAAATTTTACTAGAAAAATTCCAAGCTGAGGGAAGGAGCAGAAGATCAGAATCTGAGGATGTTAGTCATCAAAGAAGGTCTAAAAAAATGAAGCTGGTGAAAACTGAAATCAGTTCATCATCTGAAGGGTTCGGTGAATGACAAAGTTACCATACTACTAGTGACAGTAGTGAGGCTGAGTTGTATGACAGAAAGAAGAAATATAGACCATATGAGGAAATTTCAGGGGAGTTTAAAAAGATAAAGCCCCCAACTTTTAATGGAGAGACCGAAAAAGGGGAAGAGGCAGAGTCCTGGTTATCCAGGATGAGGAAGTATTTTCATATATACAATTATTCTAATCAGCTAAAGGCAAGGATGGCAATATATAATCTCTCCACAAAAGCGGATATATGGTGGCAATATCTAAAGAGAGTCAAGGGTATCAGGGAAAAAGAAGTTAATTGGAGTACTTTTAAAAGGTACTTCAAGAACAAATTTTTGTTCGAACAATATTACGAAGAAAGAGCTAAATAATTTTACGAATTGAAGTTAGGTTCAATGATTATGAAGGATTTGAACAGTAAACTCTTAAGCTTGCTGAGGTATGTACCTTACCTAGTAGACGAGAAACCTAAAGTGCAGCGATTTCTCAGCTGTCTACCATATCACATTAAGGACATAATTGAGTATGATAACCCGAAGACTCTAGAGGAGGCCATGAGGGAGGCTAATTTTTGTTTTGAGTAGAACAAGAAGAAAGAAGGCTTAGCCAACTGGAAGGCTAAGAAAAACAAAAATCAGCCTGAGTTTAAGAAGAAGGAATTTGTACCCCAGAGGAATTTCAAGAAAAATAAGAATAAAAACTATTCTAACAATAAGAATTTCCAGGGAAATAGAAATGGTGCTTCCAATAATGCAACTAATTTTAAGGGCAAGGAAGCTGCAAATAACCATGGGAATTTTACTAAGAGTTTTGAACATAAGGAGCCTGTTAAGTGCTGGGAATGTAATGGCCCGCACTATGCCTCAGTCTGCCCAAACCGGAAAAAGTCAGTCAGCAATATCCATACTGTGCAGGAGGAGATGACTGTTGGAGAACTAGCGATGACTATGCCCAGAATAAATGCAGCTTTGGAGAATCGCCAAGCTGACTATCAGACTTCCATGGTGGAAGTAGAAGGTATGATTAATCAAACCCCTGTAACCATTTTAATCGATCCAGGAGTTAGTCTTAGTTACATTGCACCTCATCTAGTGGAAAAATGTAAGTTGTATGTCGATAAGTTTGATAATTCCTGGTTAGTTCAATTAGCCACAGGGGAAAAAAGAAAAGTAACCTATTTTGTGAAAGAATGTGCTTTATTTATGGATGAATTTAAAACTACAATTAAGCTTAGTGTTTTGCCACTTGTCTCATATGATTTACTAATTAGCATGGATTGGTCAGAACAGCATAAGGTAGTTTTAAATTGTTACGATAAAACTTTCACGTGTTTAAATAGTGATGAACAACCAGTAAAGGTTAAGGGTATTCCTAGAAAAACTATAATCAAACAGATTTCTGCTTTACAACTTAAAAGAGCTGTTAGAAAAGGATGTAAAGCCTATGCTATAACTATTACAGATGATGCAAATAAATCTAAACAAGATAAGTTAAAAATAGAAGATATTCCTGTTTTAAAAGAATATACTAACATATTCCCAGAGGAAATTCTAGGATTACCTCTAAGGAGGGAATTGGATTTCACTATTGAGCTGGTACCAGGTGCGGTACCTAGCTCGAAATCTCCATATCAAATGAATATTTTAGAACTTAATGAGTTAAAATCACAACTAAAAGAGTTAATAGATAAGAAGTACATTTGACCTAGTGTGTCTCCTTGGGGAGCACCGGTCATCTTTGTTAAAAAGAAAGACGGAACTATGCGACTATGCATAGACTATCGTCAGCTAAACAAGATGACTATTAAAAATACATATCCGTTGCCCCGCATAGATGATCTGTTTGATCAACTGCGAGGAGCCACGGTGTTCTCAAAGATAGACTTGAGGTCAGGATATCATCAGGTAATAATTAAGGATGAGGATATCTTCAAGACAACCCTTAGAACAAGGTATGGACACTACGAGTTTGTCGTAATTTACCAACGCCCCAGCTATCTTTATGTGCTTAATGAATAATATAATGCATAAATACTCAGATAAATTTGTTGTTGTGTTTATTGACGGCATCTTAATTTACTCTAAAACGGAAGAAGAACATAAAGAACACCTAAAGATAGTTTTACAAGAGTTGCGAAAACAACAACTCTTCGCGAAGTTTAGCAAGTGTGACTTCTTTAAGGATGAAATCCAGTACTTAGGTCATGTAGTGACTAAGGAAGGGATTTCAGTTGATCCTGAAAAGATTCAAGCAATCGTAGATTGGCCAATTCCAAAATATGTAATGGATGTTAGGTCGTTCATGGGAATTACTGGTTATTACCGGAGATTCATTGAAGGCTTTTCAAAAATAGCAAATCCGATCACTTCCTTGCAAAAGAAAGGCAAGCAATTTGATTGGAACTCAAAGTGTGAAGAAAGTTTTAAGAAATTAAAAACTTTATTGACAAGTGCACCTATTCTAAGAATAGAATATCCTAATAAGGATTTTGTGGTATGCACAGATGCCTGTAATGATGGCTTAGGCGGTGTGCTGACTCAAGACGGGCATGTTATTGCCTATGAGTCCAGGAAGTTAAAAATTCACGAAAGGAATTACGCAACTTATGATTTAGAACTTGCGGCTGGTATACATGCCTTAAAAATGTGGCAACATCATTTAATAGGCAGAAAATTTATTCTAATGACTGATAATAAAGGACTGAAATATCTTTTAGATCAGCCTAACTTAAATGCAAGACAAGCAAGGTGGTTAGCCTTCTTGAGTGAATATGATTTTGAAATCCAACATATAAAGGGTAAGGAAAATAAAGTGGTTGATGCATTGAGCAGAAACGCAAAGCTGAACTTTACAGCAGCAATCAACACTTATGCTTCTGATTTAAATGAACAGCTTAAAGAAGGGGTAAAACATGATGAAATTTATCAGAAATTACAAACTACAGATAAAGAAAAACCTACAGAAAGATTAATAAAAGGTTATAGTCTAAATGAAGATGGATTTTTATTATTTAAGGATAAATTGTATGTGCCTAATGTGCCTAAGGTTAAGTTGTTAATTCTGGACGAAGTCCATAAAACACGTTACTCAGGACATCCAGGTTACCAAAAGACTGTAACCATGCTAAGAAAATAATATTTTTGGCCTAATATGAAATCTGAGGTAGCTGAATACATTGCTAGATGTTTGGATTGTCAACAAGTGAAAATGGAACACCAACATCCAGCTGGTTTGCTACAACCTTTACCTATTCCTAGCTGGAAGTGGGAAGTGATTAGCTTAGATTTTATTACTGGACTGCCCAGAAATCAGAATCAAAATGACTCTATTATGGTGGTGGTTGACAAGTTAAGCAAAGCAGCACATTTCATTCCTGTCAAAACTACTTACAAGGCTGCCAATATAGCTGATATATTCTTGAAGTAGATTT
This sequence comes from Pseudotsuga menziesii, assembly GCA_001517045.1. Classification (NCBI taxonomy): domain Eukaryota; kingdom Viridiplantae; phylum Streptophyta; class Pinopsida; order Pinales; family Pinaceae; genus Pseudotsuga; species Pseudotsuga menziesii. Next base: position 9,552 of record LPNX010381111.1, read on the forward strand.
TTCGGTTACATGGAGTACAGAAAGTTATAATTTCAGACAGGGATCCCAAATTCATAGGAAATTTTTGGAAGTCTTTGTTTAAGGGATTAAATACAACATTGAATTTCAGCACCTCCTTCCTTCCTCAAACAGATGGACAAATTGAAAGAGTGAATCAGGTGCTAGAGGATTTATTAAGGATGTATGTTAAAGATCAGCTAGGTAAGTGGGAAGACTACTTGCATCTAGCAGAGTTTGCATATAATAATAACTATTAGTCATCATCTAAGTTTAGTCCATTTGAAATTTTATATGGGCATAAATGAAACACTCCTATCTCCTGGAATAATCCAGTAGATAGATTGGTGTTAGGACCAGAATTATTGAAGGAAATGGAGGTAATTGTGAAACAAGTGCAGGAAAATTTGAAGGTGGCACAAGATTGGCAAAAGAGCCAAGAAGACTTGAAAAGAACTCCCAAGGAGTTCCAGGTAGGTGAGCATGTATTTATAAAGGTAAGGCCAAAGAAAATCTCTCTAAGACTGGGGAGTTGTGCAAAGTTAGCACCACGTTACTGTGGTCCGTTTGAAATTTTATCTAGAATTGGTTAAGTTGCATACCAGCTCGCATTACCACCTAACTTGAAAGTACATAATGTTTTTCATATCTCTGTTTTGAAAAATTATGTTCATTATGCTACTCATGTGGTGGATTGGAATGTTGTACAGGTGGAACCAGAAGGAGAAATTCTGGTGGAACCGAACTGTATCCTCAGGAGGAGGGAAATTACTATGCGGAACCATACCATTGGACAGGTGAAGGTGAAATGGAAGCACCTTAGTCCTAAAGAGGCTACCTGGGAACTGTAAAGTAAGATGCGGGAGGCATACCCGAATCTATTCCAGGAGATTGCAGAGGATGAAGAATAAGTAACATCGAGGACGATGTTACATTTTAAGGGGGTGTGTATGTCACATACACCAATTTTGTAAAATAATGTAAATTATTTTAATTATATTTCCTAAGACATTATGTTAAATTTAATGCTAAGTATGAACTGATGAATCAACAGAGTCAAAAGAAGTGGAATGTAATTCTGAATATTTTATTATTAATAAATAAAAAGTGGAGACAACAGCATGGGAGAGCTGTTAATAAGAGTGTTACTGGTCAAACTGGTGGAAGGAATTAGGTGGAGGGAAAAAGACAAGTGCCAGCATCCTCAAACACTTCCTATGTTGCAGGTGGAAAATTCCCTACATTTAGGGTCATGATCCCCCAAGAAAGTGGGATCAGAGCAGGTGGCTCAATAAATGACAACTAACCCAAAAAGACCTAGGCAATCTTTTAAAAGTACCCAATGAATAGAGCTGAGGCTGCTCAGATATTTTCCAGGAGAAGAATCATTCAGGAGGAATGCTCTTCAAGGAAGTCATTGAGGGATAAAGCAAACTATAAGGAAAGTGTTTGAGGGATAATCTACAGTAACTTGGTCTGATACATCTGGTTAGCTGAGAGAACTTACTGATAAGTTCAAGGTTTGTATTGAGTTTTAAGACTGGTACTTGATTCTTGCTGCACCTAGTTCCATCCAGGGAGACCAGAGCAAGCTTGGGGGTCTTGAGGAGTCGTTGTTTGAGCGCACTCCAGGAGTTGGTAGGGAGGAATGGCCTCCCATTGCTGTTGTCGTCCAAGCTCAAGAACAGGTTCTACCATCTAACAGTCTTTGTTTTAATAACTGTGTATGATTGAATGTTATGTTTGTAGCTTATGATGTAAATATTTAGATGATTTAGTAATGAAGTTGTTTTTAGTTTGTTCAGTAATAGAATCTTTTGATGAAAAACAAAACCCCTCCTGCGTTTTTCCTCATCTGGAGTGACCAGATCGTACTCCAGCGCAGGGGTGAAATTATAAGCAAAGATAGTATGATAAAAATACAGAATAGAATGTTAATGGAATTATAGATTATTTTCTTTTATTTTTGTTAATCAGAAGAAAAATATTTTGTACCAGGAGTAGTGTTAAACTTGGACTGAGACTGTCAGCTTATTAGAAACAAAGAAAGAAGCTACACCATTTTACTAATAGTAGTATGCGTTAGTAGATAAAAATTATTCTTTATATATAGTATTTTCTTTTAGAACTCTTGTTAATGGTTTTAAAACAAAGAGGAGAATATAACCACTACACTAAAGTAGGATTAGACTAAATACTTATGCTTTTAATTTTATAGTTTATTTCTTCCCGTTTAGGTTAGTATATCTACTATATATAACATCAATAGATAATATAGAATTTATGATAGGATTTCTTAAAAGGTATATTTAGTACAGAAGCATAAAATATAATGGTAAAATACTCTCTTATCATACACCTACTATTAACTAAATATCAAGTTAATATATATAATTAAAGGAATAGTGTTACTAAATAAATGAAGTAATGAACTAAATCCTGTATATTAAACAGTAAACAAATTGTAAGTTCTGTAATCACATGCTGTATTTAACAGACACATAACTATCACAGTAAAAACATAGTTTTCTTATATTTCAAAGGATAAATTTATAAAATAGCATTTACCGTTTTTATAAAACAAACTAATATAAAGACCAGGTATAGAAAATCTAGCAATTGTAAATTTAATAATATTACAGGATAAATACTCAGTTGTGTTAACACATAAGGAAGAAAAGCATTTAAGTAGCAGTATGCTCGAATTAACGATCTTAATCAAACAATATTTAGTATAAGTATTAACCCAGCAAAAATACAGGAGCACAAGTAAAGTAAAAGTTGTTCTTTTTCTTTAAAAGAAACAGTAAATACTTATTATATATTTTTCCAAGTTAGGGTTAAACCCTATCAGCATTAAAATTTAAACAAACAGATTATAATTATGCTCGCTTTATCGAGCCTAACTAACTATTATACATATTAGTAATAGCTCAACAAATTAAGTACTACTTTGTAATCACTAGATATGTTTAAGAAGCTGTAAATATTATTAATATCGCTGAGTTAGGGTGAACCCTATTACTCCAAAATATACAACCAAGATCGCAACTGAAGGAGTCAAATATAGTATTGAGCTCACAGCTTCAACAAAATTTACAGAGCGAGGCGTTTTACAGACTTTTATCATTTACTTGTACACATACATAGTAATCATTACAAAAATAAAATTTTCACTCACGGCCGAAGCCGAAGAACCCTAAGCAAGGGTTTAACACTCTTTAAGAACAGTAAACTAAATAACCAGAATAACCAAAACCCATAAGGGTATTTCAGGCCGCAACGACCAACCCTTAACACTCCACAGAGGTATGGACAAGGTAGAACAGCCATGGAAAGTCCAGGGCTTACCATGACCATCAAGGCACCGAAACCTTGCAATAATACACGCAGAGAGGAGGGATGATACCTGCAAATTAACAAGAAAATGATAGTGTTATTTCTTTTGTTATGAAAGAGACAACTGTGTATTGAAATCTTTGACTGCACACTAACAAGTGTAAATAAGCAACTCTTACCTAAAATCTTATTGATGCGCGACCACCTATGAGCAACAAAGTAACCACCAGCATGAGGAGAATGAAGCCTTTCATCAGCTGTAAGGAGGGCGGTGTCATTACTCGGCATCAACTAAAGACAGCAAGGAGTTTTTGTCACCGGCCGATAAGATACAAAACCCTAGAGTCGTAATGATTACCCAACCCAAAAGAAAAACTCGGTACAATGCGAAAACCGAAGCTACAGCAGTTTGAGAGGAAGAACCATACTCTAGGTGCCAAACTAAAGAAAAAGGAGACTATTCACAGTTAAAGGGTTCGGTTCAAGTTACCAATGACAGCGAAACCCTAAAGGAAGAACCACGGGATTATATTCAAGCAAAAAACAGTCGGGTAACATCACTTCTTTGCTAAACATTCAGGACAAGCTAATGAGGGTGGAACAATCAGGAACACAGCAGTAGCAAGACACAGGTGATAGAGGAGATGAGAGCTTCGCAGCAGAATGACAGAGAGCCCGAAGGTGACAGAAATAATGGAAAGTGAGGGTTCAACACTATGTTTTTAACTGTGCAATATGGGGTCGAGACGCTGCCACGATAGTATGATAAATATTTGCATGCAGTGGGTAGGAGTGTATAGTTCCCAACGAGCCCTACATCAAGTATTATTTCAATCATTGATAATCAAGGAGCAACTATAACCTTGTCACAATGTCAAACCATCACCTACGCTGCATGGGAAATGTAGGATTTGTTATTATTAAAACATTTTATTTATAACAATCATCAAGGTCGTGTGGGGTTTATGACCCCCTTTACTTTACAAAGTATGGTAATTATAAAACTTAAGTGAAGCTTAGCATGGTATACATTGGTGTATCCCTTTGTATAACTTTTTTATTTCTATGCTATGCAACATTATCCATCAACGTATATAATCACAATAAAAATAAAGTCTTGTAAAGGATATTATAAAAAGAGAATAATGAGGTTATTCTCTTAGTGAGAACATACTCACAAGCAAATATTCTTTCACCCAAGAAAATATAACTTAAGCAAAGGTAGAATTAATATTTAACTTAGTATATTATGCATGCAAAAAGATAAAGGGCACATCATAGTAAATGGTTATAGATAAAGGTTAAACCATAAACTCATTGTGGGGAAGGTTTATCCTATGATCCTTCTTGTTTTATAAACTTGGTACTTATTCACTAATCCAACATTAACCTTGTTTAAAGTTAGAATTTTTGTTATGTTATAAAAGGATTTCACGTAATCATTCTATGATGAATATCTTCTTGCTAGTATTATTTTCTTTATCTTTGAATGGTTTATTATTGAACTAACAGGGTTGGCATATAAGCATGATAAGACTCTAAAAGTTTAAGGGTTTAACCTTGAATTTGATAATGATATTTATTAGTCACAACTGGATGTTATTTTTCCAAGCATTTATAGTACAGAGGAATTTAATCCTCCAACGTAGTATAAATTAATTGATTGTAGTATGCAATGAAGTTATAATCCCCTAAACTTTGAAGTAATGAAGTGGGAGTTTGTTACATAAACTCTTTATCATTTTATTACACTGTACAGTAGCCAATTCAAGCAAGACGTGAATTTAGTAATTTTTTTTCAATTTAAACTAGACCATTGACTGGATAATTCTTCCATACTTGCTATGTTTGTAAAGAAATATTTTAAGCATTCTTTTTTTACATTTGACGATTAGTATAAACATCAAAGAGTTTAGTACTCAGTAAGAATATTAAATCACGCCTTCAAGAAGGGAAACAACTGTCGTCAATACTAGTAGAATCAATTCTCTTTCCATAACATCTTAAAAAGAAGAACAATTTAATACTTTACCTCGATAAGTTTTGGAAACTGACTAGCATGTATATTCTTCTACTGAATTAAACATTGTGCGATGAATTTATTTTGAATACTTTAGAATTGGATAAGTAGCACCCGAAACTCTTACTTGTAAATCTGTAAGAAAAGGAAAACTTCTGCGTTAGCTCGAAAGCTAAGTAAGCCCAGATTTTCATGACAGTTCCACCTTGTGATCGCAAGAAGAAAACAAGTCAGTAAACTGAAAGGAACTGTTCTATCAAATAAACATGATCAAATAGATAACTCAGATAACGAATTCAGTAACATATAACTAATTAAATAATTAGTTTACTGCATTTATGAAAATTATATGTTAAATTTTTTTTTTTGGGGTTTTGACATAATACCTTCCATTTAAAGACTTTGCAAGGACAGCTCGATACCCTTCCGGTAAAAGGGCATGCCCTTAAAAGGTACTTTCAGTAATCTCATGTCATCAAGTCATTTCCATTGTATATTTTCATTTGTGTAGATTTTTGTACATAACTTTGTTTTTATTCTGATTTCTAGTTAGAATTTTCGATCTTATACTTACCAATTATTTTCTTTGTCATCATCATCATGTTTACCCATTCATAATTTCAGATGACAGGTCATGAAAATAATTCAACTTTTCAGATCATTTACTATACATAATATTGCATCTTTGCCTCTATAAATAGTTGCTTCCTTCAACGATTATCCTGTCTTCTACCACAAGTACAACATGAAGCATTTTGCATGGATGTAAAGAAGAAACAGACAATGGAATGTCTCGAACAGAAATGACTGAAATACATATCAGATCGTAACCACTGATGATGGATGAAAGTATCCTATGTCTCATAAGTGATCTGTTTTTAGACTTGTATTAGTTTTAGCCTCCACAATTTTTCTCTTAGCAAACCTTGATTGTTGTCTTCGGGTGTCTTTCTACATATCAATACCTCAGGAAATTTATTTACTGATTCCAATGCATGTCTACTAAGCTTGAAGATTCGTTGAATATATCTAGTCATTTTTCAAGCTGTCTTAAGAAGTCTGTGGTTTTTCCCCTCATTTTCATGAATACATCTGGTCACTCGACCAAGACAATACTCTTGAACTAAAGTGAATGTAAAAAGGTTAATCAGAAAACAGGAGGTCTCATCACAAGCCGGTCTATTTATGATCATAAATTCTATTGGAATGATGTTTTCAAAATTTGGTTACCAAGTGAATGACAACGACGCTCAGTTGAATAACTGAGAGATAGGAAGTCTCATCACGAGCTCACCTGATCCATTTTTGGTAGGATTGGTGAATAAGGCTATCATTATTTAGTCACCAAGCTAAGATAGTATTTCTGATTAATTATTTTTGTCTTTACACCTATGTATATGATTTGTATATATCCTAACAAGGTTTTAAAGTATACAAAAAAGGGGGGGGGAGTATTGTTTGCTATTTTGCTTGAATGAGGGGAAAACCAACTGATGTTCTAAAGAAGCCACATCTATACCGGTATTGGCTAACTTGTCTTTGGCCTTGTATATTTGCATTGGAGTTAAGTCATCTTACTCTTGCCTGAGTTTGATTAGGACTAAGATCACTAAGCTAATAGCCATAGGATTGTTTCAGAAATCTGTTGAGGTGTGGTTATAGGTTCAAATTGGCTTGAATTCGGATCACTTAGGCATAGAGTTGATACTTTTAAGGGATTATTTTTTATTATCTGAAGTGTGAATGTTGTTTCCACAGAGATAACTGGTTTGGTCCCAGCATGTCACCAATTGTTGGCAAGCAACACCCTTCAGAGAATTTTGAACACGATTAATTTGAAAACTGGTAATCTTTTGATCAAACAATTGATATTCCCACCTGGATCAACACTCATCCATAGATATTTTAGGAGTTTCCTCAGGATCTTTGATTCTGAAGGTACTCCAAATAGAAACTTAATTGATTGATCTATTTACAAGGATTAGCATCAGTTTACGTCAAATTTGAATTTCATGGTATTAGTCTCTCATTTCTTTTGATCATTTGGAAAACTATAATTACCAAAGTTAGTAGCTCCTAATCTTATTCCATTTATCACTCATACATATTTGAAATCTAATGAATTTATTACTGTTAATCCAACCAAGCTACTACATGGTGTGATAACTGTTTTCTGTCCCACTCATATAAGAGACCTAGTAAAGATTCTTCACTTCTGAATTATTTATCTCATCATGATTGTCGTAAGGTTTAAAAGTGTATTTAATATAATTTTCGTGAGCCACACATTACTATACACTTATCCTTATTTCAAATTTTGTATGTTCGAAGTGAGTCATTATTAAAGTTTACCATGAGGGGCTAAGATGACTTTTAGAGTTTTGATATAGGTTTGGTTACATTATAAATTATTTCCGATCATTTTTATAATAACCTTGATCCTAAGATCATCAATTATATCCTTAGTTGGTAACATTCTTATGTTTTTTTTTAGGAATGAAGGATTGTAGCCTTGTAACCACTCAATCATGTTTTGAAACAATGAGTTTTCTAGGTTATCACAACATTATGAAAATGTCGATCAACGCTTAGGTTATGATTGAAATTAGGGTTTTGATGTTCATGTCACATGAAGGCTTGCCACTTGTCGATTTCCATCATGCAATCATCACACTTAAGAGGTCACTCATTTTATTTTCCTATGGATCATTATGGTGTGTTAAATGATTCCAAATCTCATTTATCTGTCAACTCGTAGTATGATGACCTTGCAAGGAAATTCACAATGCTTTGATAAAATAGGGCATTTTGGAATGTTGATGGAAATGCATGGAATGTGGATAAATTGACTGTATTTTTCAGTCTGGTTTTCAAAAATCCTAAAGGTTTGTGTAATAGCTTCCATGGCTCCGATGTCTAGGTTAGAACTCATATGTGATGAGTATTTGCATGCTGCCCCTGAATGTCAAGAGCTAATACTTAGGGTTGGATGGCTATGGTTCTTACAAAGGTTTTCTGGGTTCAACGTAGTAGCCTCTAAGGCGTTTGCAGAATTGTTTGATGGGGTTAATGCATAGGTTGGGGACATTGAATTAAGGCTGACTGAGGAATTTATTTCTCAAGCCATTGGGTTACCACAGATAGGAGAACGGTGGTATAAAGGCAAGCATTTACAAAATGACGAGTGAAAAGGGTTTCTTACTCCAGCGCACCGACAAACCAATTATAAATCTAGTTTTCCCTCTAGGATGCTAATGAATAAATGGCATGCTTTTCTAGAGTTGATCATCAGGTATGTTACCTGTGAGGGTAGGCTCTCTCAAACACAATTCTATCACCTCCAACTGCTGATGATATTTAAGGGACACCCTGTAAATATGCCCTACTTTTTCTTGAATAGCCTGAACAAAATGGCCTGCACTTATCAAACTAATGTAGGGGATAAGGAAAGGAGTTTATTCCATCATGGATTAATCAAATTTTTTGTGTCTTATTGACTAGAAGAACTAGGAGAAACATGGGAATCCTTCCTCATGCGTAATAGGTTTGGTGGGAATGAAGAATGTCCCAAACAGAGGCCTAGGGTTAGACGTAGGCGTATAAAAAAAGAAGAAGTTGAGCTTGAAATAGAAGAGTCTGGTTCTTAGACTAATTTGGGTGATGACATATCCGAACCTAGCCAAACCCTAAGCATCAATGATGTTAAGATCAAAATTGGAACAGATTCTGAAGTTCATGCGGATAATTCTAAAGATCGAATGACAAAACCACCAATCACCTTACCTTGTCAAAGCAAGGATCTTCCTCACTCACAGGATGACATAGCGCAAAAACAGGATAAAGACCAAACTAGCTGAGTGATGAGTAATCGAGCTATTCGTAGGACCACTCGCAGTATGACTGCTGCCTTTCTCGCCAGAAGAATCTTGAGTATTGGGGATATATCGGTTATTGAGGTAAGTGACTCCTCATAAATTCGCTCTAATCCAGTTCCCATAGGCCAAACTATTCTGGATCTTAAACATGTATCTGATGTTAGTTTTTCAACATTAAGCTAGCATTATGTTAGGATCTTTACTAAGAGAACAACAAGTACAACAATCAAACACAAGAGACAATGAACACAGTGTTTTTCATCGGGGAAACCATAAATGGAGAAAAACCCCAAGTCCTCAGAGATAGAATCAACACAAGATGTAAAACCCCAAAACAGTAAGATGCACTCCTGATAGCAGTAATCTTCTTCTTGTTTAGCCCCAGTGTCTTCTCCTTCCTCAACTATGCGCTACACTTGAGTGTGTGAGTGATGTATCCTAAATAGAGACCCCAACTCTCTATTTATACTAATCCTGACATGACTAAAACCCTACTAGGGCCGACCTCTACTAGGAGAGTCTAATAACCCTATTACCCCAGAACTGCGGGGACTTTAACCCTTAGACAATCGGAGGGTTAACCACTATGACTTGACATGACTTGTTTACATTATTGATTCTTCCAATCAAAACATTGGGGCATGACAACATGACTCAATTACATAATAGATACATCCCGGAATAAACATTGGTTTACATTTCATAAGATACATAGATGAATACATTCCAAAGTTACAAATACATCAACACTCCCTCTTAACTACGAAGGTATTCTTTTGACACAATTTTCAGCACTGGTCTTCTTCTCTGTATCAACTGGATCATCTCGTCATCTACATCTCGAGTATTCTGAGTATTCAAGTCATATTCATTCTTCGAATCTGGATCATCTCTCGATCTGGTTCATCATCATTGGATCTCGATCATCTCTTGATCTGGATCATCATGGGACATCATCACTGGATCTGGATCATCATCACTAGACTGGATCTGGATCATCACTGGATTTGGATCATCACTCGATTTGGATCTCTCAAAGTCATCATAATTGGATCTGGATCATAACTTGATATGGATCTCATCTGGTCATCACGATGTGTGATATCTCGTCATAGGAAGTTCTACAGATCCAGCCTTCTTTCATGCTGGTTGTAGGCCTAGCCATCAGGTAGGTCTTCTCCTAGCACTTACATTTGACCTACTCATCAGAAAGGCACGCCCAACACTCACATATAATAATGTAGAAACCTACAATCACATCAGAAAGGCCTAGAACTCACATTCACCAGCATGATAGGACATCACATCACTAACATCTGGGAAAAGGCTTCAGCACTTATATCTGACCTAGAAGGAAACAAGTCCTCCACCCTCGCCAGAAAGGCTTGTGCTCATATCTAACCTGGAAGGAACTGAATCCTCTCACCATGACAGAATGAACCCCAGTCCCAGACTGAGCTACCTGGTAATGGACCAGGTTCCTCCATTCTCCCAGAGAATGGTAGTTACCCTTATATCTGACCTGGTAGGAAACAAGTCCTACACCCTCACTAGAATGGCCTACACTCACATCTGACATGGAAGGAACTGAATCCTCTCACCATGACAGAATGGCCCCCAGTCCTAGACTGAGCTACCTGCTAATGGACCAGGTGCCTCCACTCTCCCAGAGAGTGGTAGTTTCCCTTACATCTGTCCTACTCGACAGAATGGCCAACACTCATATCTAACATGGAAGGAACTGAATCCTCTCACCATGATAGAATGGCTCAGACCTTACATCTGACCTGCTCATAATAATGCTTTGGATCTTAGCACTCATATCTGACATAGAAGGAACTGAATCCTCTCACCATGATAAAATGGCTCAGCCCTTACATCCGACCTGCTCATCGGAATGGATTTGGGACTCATCACTTTCCCTTGGAAGAAACCTTGATCTGGAGAACACCAAGCTTCTCCCTAAAGTACTTGAACTTCACTTTGGCCAATGGATTTGTCAACACATCACTATCTGTTCCTCTGTCACAACATATTGGAGCTTCACTGCTCCTCTCTGCACCATATCCCTGATATAGTGATACTTTATCTCGATGTGCTTCGACTTGTCATGGAACACTGGATTCTATGACAACTTCACGCAACTCTAGTTGTCACAATGTATACAAGTAGCATCCATCTGGAGATCAAATAAATCAGACAGTAGCTTTCGCAGCCATACTGTGTCACAACTAGATGAACAAGTTGCGACATACTCTGCTTCAACTGTACTTAGTGCCACACAGGATTTTCTTCCTGCTAAACCAAGAGATCACACCTGATCCCATATTGAAGCAACACCCTGAAGTGCTCTTCCTATCAATGGCACTGCCTTCCCAATCTGAATCAACATAACCCTCCAGGTTAATCTTCTAATTTGCATCGTACTTGAGCCCATAATCAACTGTACCCATCAAGTACCTTAGAATATGTTTTGCAGCAATCAAGTGAACATTTCTCGGATCTATCAAGAACTAGCTCAAGGTGTTCATAACAAAACAAATGTCTGGTCTCATGTTCGTCAGGTACATCAATGACCCAATCATCTGACGATACATCGTAGCATCAACTGACTCTGATGAATCTTCACTCAATAGCTTCAGGTTCGATGCCATAGGTGTGGCCATACTCTTGCAGTCCATCATCCCAAACCTCTTTAGGATCTCTACTACATACTTCCCTTATCCAAGGAATATTCCATCCGTACTCTACCACACCTCCATACTTAGAAAATAATGCATCATACCCAAGTCCATCATCTTGTACTCGACATCAAGCTTTCTCTTCGTATCAGTAATCAACCCATCCATACCTGTCACAAACAAATCATCTACATATAGTAGAAGCATCACTAGGTTGCCATTTTCAACCTTGTAGTAAAGGTTGGAATCTGCTTTACTCTTGGTAAAGCCCAAACTGGATAAAAATCTATCAATTCTACCGTACCATGTCCTGGGTGCCTATTTCAAACCGTACAGGTCTTTCTTCAATCTGCATACATGAGAATCCCTATCATGTGTCTCAAAAACAAGTGGCTATTCTACATACACTTCCTCTTCCACTACACCATTCAAGAAAGCAGTCTTGACATCCATCTGGTGTATCTTCCATTTCATCACTGTAGCTAGAGCAAGTACTGATCTTATGGAAGTGTATCTGGCTACAGGTGCAAAGGTTTCTTCATAGTCTATTCCTTTTTTCTAAGAGAAACCCCGAGCTACAAATCTTGCCTTATATTTTTCAATGCTACCATCTGCAACATGTTTGATCTTGTAGATCCATTTGGAAGTTACAACTAAATTCCCGTCTGGTCTTGGGACAACATCCCAAACATCATTCTTCATGATCGATTGGTACTCTTCGATCATAGCATCCTTCCATTCTTTCCGTTCTACCGCTTCTTCATAACTGGAAGGTTCTTTATCAATGAAATCACATAGTAAAGCTACATACCTGGAACAAGATCTGGTCCTCTTTCTTTCTCTTTGATTCTCTTCTGCAGCCCCATATCTTTCCACACCTTGGATAAGTTCTCATACCCAAGCAGGTTTCCTCTTATGAGGATTCTTCTCCAGAGGTGGATCTATAGGTCTTTGTGGTTCTTCAAATTATCGATCTTCTTCTCGAGTTTCTTCATTCATGGTTGTATCATGAATTTTGGGTGCTTCTGCTTCTTCAAGTTCTTCAGCAGGTCTCTTTTTGGATTTGTTGTAAGCTGTGTCTTCATCAAATGTCACATCCCTACTGATGTCAATCTTCTTGTATCCTGGGAAATATATTCTGTAAGCCTTCCAGCTTTGAGAGTATCCCAAAAATATACCCTTCTTTTCTGAAGGATCTAATTTAGTCCTCTTCTCTTTTGGAATGTGGATGTACACAGGACAGCCGGATATTCTGAGATGGCTGAATTTTGGTTTCTTGCCGGAGAATACTTCTTCATGAGTCTTGTTTTCAAGTACTCTATGTGGAATACGGTTCTGTACATACATTGTTGTTTTGGCAGCTTCCACCCAAAGATGCATAGGAAGGTCTTGATCATGAAGCATTTCTTTTGTAGCTTCCATGATAGTTCTATTCTTCCGTTCCGCAATCCCATTCTATTGTGGATTATAAGGAGTGGAAAACTCCCTCTTAATCCCTGATTCTTTGCATAGCTCTTTGAATTCATTTGAAGTTAATTCTCCGCCATTATCTGATCAAATGGTCTTGATATTCTTTTCAGTATGGTTCTTGATCAAGGCTTTGAATTCCTTGAACTTACTGTTGGGATATAATAAACCCACTCATACACTTAGGATAAAATAATTAATTAAATCATGATTAATTATTCACCCACTAGCTTAATTAGTTGGCATCCACTTGCACCTTAAAGTCAATGCATGCCATCCATATCCTAGGAATGATTTATTTCTGATTCTGGGTTCATCTAGAATTAGTATACAGGATCATATAGCAGATTCTACTTTATCCTGCTTTTCTATGGATAAGATAAAAGCTAGTCAACTAGGAAACTGGGAGATTTTGTTTCCAACCCATATTCCATTAGTTTTTCTCCATTAGCATATTATTTCCATCTCCTTGACAACTCACTCATGCTTTTTCCAACTCGTGAGGTGCTTGGTAGATTGGAAAGTGCTTTATGGGGTTTATCATAATTAGTAAGCCTTCTTTTATGAGATAGCTTGAGTTGTCTTCATGCAACTCCTTTTTTCTTTATAAGGATGTATTACCTATGTAATAATATCAATTATAATTTATTGATCATTCATTAATGTGTGTTCATTCATTCTTCTTCTTCTCTCCTTATGCTAATTCTCTACAATTTTCTGTGAGGTTAATTGTGTGCTTAGATCCTTAGCCGGTTTATGAAATTCCTTATGCCATCAAGGCTTTATAATTTCTACATGGTATCAGAGCTAAGGTTCTCAAAGTTCAAGTTCTTCATGCAATTAGAGCTGAGGATATCAAAGCTCTACATGATATCAGATCTTTGAGAGTTCATTAATTAATCCTCCTTTTTTAGATTTGCAGGTTTATTTTACAGGTTCAAATTCGAATGGATTCACGAATATTAGTTCCTCTTCTTTCTCCATTCACAAGCTATTCAGAGTGGAAAATGAAGATGATTTCATATCTAAAGAGACACGGTCTCTATAAGATATCTATTGGAGCTGGTGAAGAATCTTATGAAGAGCCAAGTGACTGGTTGAATGACTGTGACAGAGCAATTGGAGCTATTTGCCTATCTATCTCTCCATGCATGCGCTACCTTATTGATTCTATTGATTCCCCAAAGGATCTCTGGACAACATTGGATAGAGTTTTGGGAAAGGACAATGGGGATCCTTCTAGATATGTGGAGAGTGCCTCTAGCTCCTCAATGATTTCTCTCTCTCAAGATGTCTCGACCTCTACAGTCTCTGATGAAGTTGATCATAAAGAAGAATTTTCTCATACAGTTCCTGTTGCTACTACTCTCCTTGATTTGAATGCTTCCTCCTTCAATCAAGAAGCAAATATTGAAGAGCCATCTTTTTTTGTGTCTCCTGAAGTAGAAGATCTTGATTCATCTTCTCATGATGCTGTTGATGAAAAAGAAGTGACTAATGGAGCTGCTATTGCTATTGATGATTCACTCACACATTCAGTGTTCTCTCTGTCTTCTATCATGGATTTTGAGATCCATATTCCAGACCTCTCACACCTTGTGCATGCCTCTTTTCTTGATGGTGCGCAACCCAGTGATTTCCAGGATGTATGCTTAGCCAAATCAAGTCCTTCCAGTGTTTTTCCACTTACCATACTTGATCCCATGTGCTTCTGCAGCTCCTCCTTTGTTCTTGGCACTCATTCTCAGAGCCTCCTTGAAGATTTTGAACATCACTATCTTTCCTCCTCTCATACTTCTACCATAGAGGATTCTTTACCAGTATATTCCAATGAGTCTACTGTTGTGTTTATTTGTGATCTCTTGGATTCTCTGAAAGCTAGATCAACCCATGGAGCCCATGCATTCACACTCTTTGATCCCATGCCTTCTCTATGTTCCTACATGATCACTTGCAGACATCCTCTCTGTGTAAATGAAGATGGAGACATGATACATTCGCTTGAACAATTATTTCACCTATCTGGAGCTCATTTCATCTCTACTGGTTCGAAGTTCAAGTCATATCATCATCTTGGAGCTGATTACAAGTCTCAATATCCTTCAGTATTGCCTTCACATCATTGGATTTCAGTTGTTCTACATGGTCCCAGGTTCCATACTGCAGCTGTCCTTGATCCAGGTGAGCAGATTTATCTTCTTCCCAAGAAGAATATTCCTCCAAACATCAGCATTTAGTTTGGAGCAGCAGCAACACCAGCAGTTAAACATTTTTGGTATTGCTTTCATGTCCTTTCTTGAGGGAGGATATTCCCCTTTAGGTTTTGCCTCTTTCCTCATTTCTTTGGACATCATAAACTGTAAAAAGGGTGACCATAGCTTTATTGCTGGGCCCTATATGCATATATATTTCTGATTAGTTCAGGAATACCATCATAAAGTCAGTCTTAAAGGGGGGTGTTGGGATATAATAAACCCACTCATACACTTAGAATAAAATAAGTAATCAAATAATGATTAATTATTCACCCACTAGCTTAATTAGTTGGAATCCACTTGCACCTTAAAGTCAATGCATGCCATCCATATCCTAGGAATGATTTATTTCTGATTCTGGGTTCATCTAGAATTAGTATACAGGATCATATAGCAGATTCTGCTTTTTCTTCTTTTTCTGCTTTATCCTGCTTTTCTATGGATAAGATAAAAGCTAGTCAACTAGGAAACTGGGAGATTTTGTTTCCAACCCATCTTCCATTAGTTTTTATCCATTAGGATATTATTTCCATCTCCTTGACAACTCACTCATGCTTTTGCCAACTCGTGAGGTGCTTGGTAGATTGGAAAGTGCTTTATGGGGTTTATCATAATTAGTAAGCCTGCTTTTATGAGCTAGCTTGAGTTGTCTTCATGCAACTCCTTTTTCCTTTATAAGGATGTATTACCTATGTAATAATATCAATTATCATTTATTGATCATTCATTAATGTGTGTTCATTCATTCTTCTTCTTCTCTCCTTATGCTAATTCTCTACAATTCTCTATGAGGTTAATTGTGTGCTTAGATCCTTAGCCAGTTTATGAAATTCCTTATGCCATCAAGGCTTTAGAATTTCTACACTTACTGAATACTTTGTCTTTGTTCTTCATGAAGTAAACCCATGTCTTCCTAGAAAATTCATCAATCAAAGAAACATGATATGCATACCCGCTTAGAGAGTTTGATGACATAGGACCACATACATCGGAGTGGATGATTTCCAAGATTCATTTTTCTTTGCTTTCACTGCTTGGAAATGTCTTCTTTGTATTCTTTCCTTTCACACATCCTGTGCAGACCCCATCATGTTTTGCTTGGATTTCTGGAATACCTTCGACAACTTTTCTTGCAATAGGTAGTGCTCTGTAATGCACATGTGCAAGCCTTCTATGCCAAAGTTCACTTGGATATACTGTGTCATGGACCAAGGCTTGTTTTGGATGGCCCTTCAATTTGTACAATCCTCCTTCTTGTTCTCCAATCACTACCGCATCATCGATAGTATTTCCTTTTGGCTACATGATGACTTGGTGATCTATGAATGCAACCTACATTCCTTTTTCATCTAACGTTGATATGGAGAGAAGGTTCTTCTTGAGTCCTGGCACAAACAATACTTCTTTCATTGTTAGAGATTTTCTAGAGTCTAGTTTATAGGAAGATTCCCCACTACCTTTTATTTGATATTGGTAGTCATCTCCTAGCTTTACCTTGTGAGGTGATTCATGTTCTAACAGTCTCACAAAAGATTCCTTGAATCCAGTCATATGTTTGGAAGCCCTGCTGTCTATAAGCCAATCATCACTTCCATGAGTAATGTTACCTGTGAGAGCGGATA
Source organism: Pseudotsuga menziesii (assembly GCA_001517045.1). Classification (NCBI taxonomy): domain Eukaryota; kingdom Viridiplantae; phylum Streptophyta; class Pinopsida; order Pinales; family Pinaceae; genus Pseudotsuga; species Pseudotsuga menziesii. The sequence continues at coordinate 26,808 of LPNX010381111.1, forward strand.
TCAGAACATATTCATCCTCGCTTGAAGACTCTTCACTTTCATATCTGGATCTCTTCCTGGATGGTTCATCATTTTCTGCAGCATGAGCATGATGTCTAATTTTGTTGCTCTTATTCATTATCTTCAGTTTGTTAGGAAAATTCCTTGCATAGTGTCCTGCTTCATCACATGTATAGCATATGATCCTAGATACATATTTTCTAGTGTTATCTTTGTGAGAGTGCTTACCTCTGGAATTATGAGGTCTTCTTTTGTTTGACTTGGAGTGAGACTTGGAGTGTACCGTGAGAGCTTGGTCTTCACTTCCCATCTTCTCTTCTCGAGCTACTATCTGAGATTCTTCTTGAGAGAACTCTTCCCATAGTCCGCTGAACTTGACTAACTTCTTTATAGCACAGATTCCTTGGATGAAAGAATCTCATGACCTAGGAAGGCCATTCAAGGTAGTCATTACAATCTTTGCATTTTCCACTTCTTCATCAACTGCTTCTAGTTGCTCTTTGATCTGAGAAACTCTTGTGAAGTAAGACTGGATTGTTTCTGCATTCTGAATCTTCACATTCTTCAATTGGTTTCTCAGGGTCATCTTCTGGTTTATGTTCTTCCCTTCAAACAATTTGGTTAGAAAATCAAACATAGATTTAGGTGTCTTGAAAGAGGACATTTGTGGGGTAAGGTGATCCTTGATAGAATCAACAATGATCCTCTTTTCCATAACCATATTCTTCTTATGTAAGGCCTTTGCCTCATCTCCCTCTGGAATTGGAACCTCCTCATGGATGTAGGAGTCTAACTCATTCTCTTCCTGGACCAGGGAGATCGTATACTTCCAGGCTCGGAAGTTATCAGCTTCCTCAAGATTTTCATCAAGCTTGGTATGATGAGACATCTTAAGTGAGAACCTCAAATGGAAATACAAAAGATTTTAGATCTTACCAGGTTCAAGATGTCGAATCTAAAACTTTAGCTAAAATCTTGTAGAGCTGGTTAAGGAGAAAATTAGGGTTTTGATTTTCCAGAGTTCTATCCACCCAAATGCCTTGAAATTTGTCCCTAACTTCGATTTTGGGGAGGAGATCAATCCAGGCCTGGGCTCATTGAAAAATTCCTCTTCTATAAAAATCCCTAATTTTCGACAGTAGTGATAGGTCCAATACTGAAAAACCTCATAATTGGATTATGCTTCGACAGAAAGATACGCCCCAATGAGGAGAGTTATTCCACATTAATTTTTCTGAAAATCTATGGAGGAAGATCCAAAAACTAGGAATCCCTAGTTCCCGTAGCTGCACAGTGTCTTCTTCTTAGTTTATCTCTCATACCATGTTATTTTTTCAACATTAAGCTAGAATTATGTTAGGATATTTACTGAGAGAACAACAAGTACATCAATCAAACACAAGAGACAATGAACACAGTGTTTTTAATAGGGGAAACCATAAATGGAGAAAACCCTGTAACTTCCTCAGAGATAGAATCAACACAAGATGTAAAACCCCAAAACAGTAAGATGCACTCCTGACAGCAGTAATACTCTTCCTGTCTAGCCCCAGTGTCTTCTCCTTCCTCAACTATGCACTACACTTGAGTGTGTGAGTGATGTATCCTAAATAGGGACCCCAACTCTGTATTTATACTAATCTCGACATGACTAAAACCCTGCTAGGGCCGACCTCTACTAGGAGAGTCTAATAACCCTAGTGCCCCGAGAACTGTGGGGACCTTAACCCTTAGACAATCGAAGGGTTACCCACTATGACTTGACATGACTTGTTTACATTATTGATTCTCCTAATCGAAACATCGGGGCATGACAACATGACTGAATTACATAATAGATACATCCCAGAATAAACATTGGGTTACAATACATAAGATACATAGATGAATACATTCCGAAGTTACAAATACATCAACATCTGCCTCTGCAAATGAGGTTGTTAACAGTCAACAAATGAATGGTGAACATGATATTGACCAAGAAATTGACCAGAGGCCTTATAGAGTCAAGGAGGCTGAAGTTATCAAGATATCTGCTATAGACGAAATCACAGGTTTAAAAAATGATCTAATCTCTTTGATTAAGAAGTGGAATTTGTTAAGAGAAAGCAAGCTGAGATATAAGGAACAATTTAAAAGGCTTCTATTGAAGAATCAAATATTGAAGAAGCAGAATAGAATTGCCAAGATTAGAGCTGTCAAGTTCAAAGCTAAGTTGAATGAGGCTGGGAGGAGCATGCCAATTCGACTGTCTATTGAACCAGTTCTAAAAACTTGATATTTTGTCTTATGTTTTGAATCTTCAAATTATACATACAGATGATTTCGAATTGGTCCTCACAGGTTAGTAATATATTGATTTTGTCTGTTTTTGGCTCTTAGTGCATAGTTTGATTATTAAATGGAGATATCTATAGAATTAAAATTCTGCAGACATCTCGTTTATTTTTATATGATCATCATTCATTTTGCTAAACAAATTTTTTGTTTGACATTTACAGGTGTTAATGAAGTCGTTCAGAGGAAGCTAGACACTGTGCTATGTTTGGGTTTTTGGCTACATGGAGTTATCTGTTGGAGGATATTTCAGAAATGCAACTGATTGCTGTTATGATGTTTCTACCCTTCTGTTTCTAAGCATTACTAGCATGGATTATCAAATATAGTGTTAACACTTTTGGAGAATATGATGCTGGATTTATCCAGTAAGTTGACCATTTCTGGCACGTTATTCTCTCCCGATGGTTACATAACACCATGCCTATGATTACGGTCTTTCTTTGACCTATATTTGGATAAAATCCATGTGCTATCATAGAAGTAGGAGATTTAGTTAGTTTGTTGTAGTTTGTGGTTCCCTTCATAAACAAATTCCAGACAGAAGTAAAGGGTTCTATTCCAAAGACTTGTGGAGAACTAATATTTTACAGTGCTTTAATATATTCTGTTATGCTTTTGTTTCTTTTAGAACTATTTCTGAAGATTACTGGTTGCTACAGAATACTGAGGACCTTAGCTAACTCTTTCAATCATTTCATACTGTGCTAATGATGTTTCTATTTTGTTGAATTTAATTTTCATATATATATATATATCGTTATAGTATATGTGAAACCCTTATTAAATGGATTTCAAATAATTACATGGTATTGAAATATGAATGATTCGTTGTTATGTTGGAAGTGAATGAGTTTCTTCATGATTTTTCAATTTGATTATGAAATAGTGTTACATGAAGTATTAAATATGTAAGATGACCTTCTTTAGCCTTCATGTTAGTATCTGATTGTATCCATCATGTTTCAACACTGTGCCAGATCTATTTGATTACAGGTTTTATTTTCTGTTAAATTATCTTGTGATGAGATACTATCTTATTGTGAGTTAATTGAGATTTATTTATGTTAATTGTAGGCTTCTATAACAATATAGAATTGTAGATCACCTTATATGTTGAGACCTATTATCAAACTAACAATCCATGCTCTCAGCTGAGATAGATAGCTGCATTTAGGTCATTATAGGATAGAACTAGGAGCTACTATTTTTGTACTTAGCTTAAGATAGTCTTTAGTATTAGTTAGTAATTAGGTTGAATTTATTTGATTTGTGAGAGGATTTGGTTAAGTAAAACTTATCACCTACACCTAAAGAGACTCTCTAGTTTGAGAGCATATCATACAGGCAGCAGAGCCTTGATCCTATGAGAGACAGTCACTCCAAACACATACAAGATTGCAATAAGTCAAGTGTGTGGGCTATCTTTCCGTTGTTGGCCTAGGTCGGTATTTTCAGCCAACATCTCTTTAATATTTCTTGGAAGTCCATTTTTCTCTTCTTAAGGAATTGATCGTCGGAAGCTTAGTCAACTATTTTTTGCCATTGTTTCGGGAGTTGAATGATCTAAAATTATCGTCTTTTTTGCCGACACCGCGGAAACCATGGAGTCTTTGTTTTATTTGAACACTTAAATTTTGATTTTTTGATGATTTTTCGTTGTCGGAAGTTTGTTAATGTTTGCGTCAGGGAATTAGTTATCTATGCTATCGACGTTTCGTAAGGGAAACGATGAATGTCCTAACGGACACTTTTTATCCTTGTCGATTCTATGGCCCTTATTGTTCAAACCTTTTGATTTTTTGATGACTGTGTTCTTATTATCGGAATGTTTTTTGACAAGCGATCGGAGGTTTAGTCCTCTATGATGCCGTTGTTTTGAAGGACTTGTCCTTTGCATTGCTGACAGTATGGAGGCATTCAATTTTAAATTTTTGAACTTTAACACTTAGTGGTTTCGATCGCCGATGCAGAACCGTAGTTGTTTGTGAGTCCACTCTTGCGGCTGCCGATCAGACTATTTGCATCGATGGGTTAGTGATTAGTTTTTTCGATCGTCGATGCATAACTATCAGTCGCGTTTAGTGCTTGGAATCGTCGAAATTTTATCTGATCGTGGAAGTCGTAGTCAGTCTGTCTCCCATCGTTGTGACTACGTAGTGAACTATCCTCTTGATGCATTAGTGGTTCCGACCACCGATAGGGGTTTTTCCCGTCGATAAGGTTTTTTCCTGCCGTCTTTTTTGATTGAAAGGTTTATATATTGGGGCAAGGCATTATTTTATTCTTACCCTTGTGAAAATCACATCTACTTTGTCCTCACTGATCGAACTATACCACCGTTCCCAGCTGTCCATATTTCATTTGATTGGTTTACTATCGTGGAGGTTCTTTGATCCTCCTGCCAACTGCACAACATTTTTTCTAGATAGGCCAACCATGGTTTATCCTTTTTCTTTATTTTATTGGTCATTTGGGAACTAGGGTCTTCCCTTGGTTAGGTTTTCTCGCAGTTGTGTAGATCAGCTGTTTAGAATGAATATTTATCCTTGTGGCATGAGGCATATCAATTAGTTGGGTAGTTTTGGCAGTGGGGGTTTCTTGAGCCTATGTTTTGAGCCGTTATGGATGCTCTATCCCATTCTAAAAGATTAGGTATTTGGTGCAGGCAAGCGCTATGCTGTCAGCACCGACTATTTTGGGTTTTTTTATGGCCGTCCGGGGGGAGGTTTCGGTTTGCATATGAGCTTACCCTATTTTTGTGGAACGTCCAAAGGTTTTTGATTTTTGGACAAGATGGGGATTTTCGCATTTTCAATCATTGGATAGGGCCTCACATTCAAAAATTATCCTTACTGATAGGGTGGTTCCTGTTTAGCGAAGAGTTAGAATGAAGTCCAGTTTAAATGATGCATTTTCTATCAGGGTTGCATTTTAGTGCAGACATTGGACTAAGAAGATTTATTTTTCCTTGTCATTTTCTTTTATGCATTAATACTCTGTATAGTTTATCTGTGAGAATGCATATGGAAGAGGTAAACAGGTTGTTATAGTTTTTCTTCATTATTTAAACACTAACTAAAAGCTCAAATTGTCTAAGAACATGTGGTGTTTATGACAAGGTAAGTATTTCAAAGGAGATATGTCTAAAAGACAAAAGAAGAAGGCTCCTATTGCAGAGGGAGGACTAGAGGTGGAAATCATCACCAAGGTGGAATACATATACAAAGATACCAAGGATACCACCGGATTTGAACCGGACTATAAATGGGATGAGGTATACAAGATGATTGCAAACCAGAATGTGCTTGATGCAGGATTCTAAGAGCTGACTATATATGCAAACATAGAGAAATCGACTCTTATGAAAGTAGTCACGAGATCTGAGTTGTTCCCATGCTCAAAGGCAATCGGTTGGATTCTTCCTAGGGAAGATGTAACTACAATGATCCTAGAAAATACTGCCAAATAGGGATATGCTACATACAGTCCTGCTTATGTCTCAATGGCATATCACATGCCTCCTGCTCAAATTTACTTAACTGAAAGCTTTTTGAAAGAGACAAATTTGGACCTGGTTGAAACAGTTAAGAAGATGATGATACCAGGGAAACACTTTCAAACCAGACCATCAGGAGAATATGATACATCCACTCTCTAGACCCCTTATAGATTTATAGCACTAATGCTGAATAGAATTTTTGGGAGAGCTCATGGAAAAAGCTTCAAATTGGGATGGATGCCAATTATTCTCTATGTGGCCACTCAAGGAACCATATTCAATTGGGAAAACATAGTGTCCAATAGCCTCTCAGTATGCATATATTCAGCCTTGGGAGGAGTGTCACAGAAGAAGTCAGAGTTCTACATGAGCTCTATTTTAATTGACTGTATATTGTGTACCCAAGCTTTTCCATCCTTGAGGTGTAATTGGGATAGGGATAGGACCCCGATATACACTGCATACAAATTACTGTGGGCACACAAATACTATAGAAACTATAGAGAAGTATGTGAGCACTTCATCATGCCTTTGTACACTCTAATTTTCCAGACATAATGCAACTGCATGTCCGACGAAGCGCTCAAATTCATTAAATAATATGGGAGTTGCTATTTGACTGAAGAAGGAATGTATATCAGAATGTATGGTGGCTCCAGGGCACCTTATCTACTCCCTAAATATGCCACTGATTATGTGTTACATAAAGAAGCAGTTAGACAGGTATATCTTGATGGTGTAGGGAGTTTCTTGTTCAAACATAAGAAGGAATCATATCCTTCCATACCTTTCTGGATGGGGAGTTATAAGTTTATAAAGGTAAAATAGACTGTAGAATTCATGCAAGAGTTGGAGCACTTCCATTTTGGTGAGATGAACTTTCATAGGAATGACTCCCAAAATAAGGTTGCAAAGCATTGCGAGGAAAATGTTCATGTCGAATACACAAATTTCTAGGACAAAGATGAATAAATATTTAGGAATGCAAAGAATATGACTGCCTTAAAAAAGAGATTTAAATAGAAAATCACCATTGTGGGCGGAAAGGGAAAAACCGCATAGAAGAAAGCTGAAGAAGAAGAAGCTAAAAAGAGGGAAGAAGATGCTAGAAGACTAGCACAAGAGGTAGAAAGATGGCTAAATAATGAAGAAGAAGAAAGAAAGAGAGCTGCAGAGAAAGTAGCAAAGAAGGAAGAGGAGGAGAGAAAGAGAAATGAAGAAGCAGAGATAAATAAAATACAAGATAAAAGTGATGGTCTGAGATTGACAGGATCTAAAAAAGATCAGCAGACTACTGACCTGGTAGATACATAGGAAGAACATGATCATACAGATCAAGGACATGGACAAGATAACCCTGATTCCCAGGAGCCTATTGCAACTTCTGGTAGCTTTCAAGGGAAAACTATGTTTTTTTGAATGAATTTGATACCTTTCTTGCAGAAAGAGGAGGGGAGGAGATACCTGATTTCAGCACCATCTTCTATGAAAAAGAGAAGAAAAGGATAGTCAAAAGAACTGAGAAAAAGGTTGAAACAGGAGGACAATCAGGAAAGATGATAACTGATAAGACTTTGATGTATGGAATAGATGCAGATCTGAGATTGACAACGAGAGCCGGGGTAGCACTAACCCAAGCTACTAAAGATAATGTAGACGGGCTGATGACGGATCTTGAGCAGTCCAAAAAGAATGCAGCTCAATTAAAAGAAACGATGAAGAAAGAGAGAGAAGAAGGTCATAAGTTGAAGAGGAAATATGAGGACATGCAGAATGAAGTAAGGACTTCAAAGACAGAACTCCAGACTCTGCAGGCAAATAAGATGACTTTAGAAGTTTCTATAGAGAAAATAGAGAAATATGCTCAGAACAGCTTGGCAGAATTACAGAAGCTGTAGCTGGAGCATCAAGTGCTGAAAACTAAGAATACGGGCCTTCAGGTATCCTATGAAACTCTAAGTGTAGAGAAGGTCCAGCTACAAAACAAGGTCATTGAGTTAGAATCAGAGAAATTTGCCATTGAAGAAAGAGAGAAACAATATCAAATGCAAGTAGGAGTTTTGGAGGGACAGAATGCTTCATTGACAGCATCACTAAAATATGATATGGAATAGAAGATGGACGTCCAACCTTCGAAAGAATATGTTCTATCTCAGAGGAATAAAATCTCCCAACTACAAGTGTGCATTGAGGAAGAAAGGTGTAAGATTGTGCAAATAGATAGAATATTAGAAGAAATATTAGACACCACTTCGTATTTTGTAGACAGATCTGGAGATATTTTGGAGGTCCTGATAGGAAGGATAGTGTGGATAGAAACAAATGAGGAAACCCCTATGGAGCTACCAGCTAAAGATCGACATAGTTTAAAGCATGATTATGACTTATTGGAGTTTGCAATAAATACTGCAGAATAATTCAAGAAGACTGTAAAGAAAATGAAAAGATTATGTGGTGAATATTACATAAGAATGCTAGTCACATATAATAGATGCTAGGTTTCTGCAGATAAAAGAATGGTTGCGATACTAGAACATGAGTTGTTCATGGAACAACTACAGAACCTGTATTAGGAAGATGAGCAGGAGATCCAACAAGTCAAGGATCTAGATGAAAAAAATTTGAAGAATGCAGTAGCTCATGTAGTAGTAAGCATCCACTTACTTGAAGATCAGTTGCGCTTGAATATGGTGAGAATAGAAGTATTTAAGAATTAGGCTGCTAAGTATGAGATAAATATCCGTTTCCTTGAACCATCTGATTTTGAAAGCATAGAAGCAGAGGCCCAGGCATGGAAAATTTTCATTAATGACCAAGCGGGGCCCTCTTCATAAAGTGTTTTTATTAATTTTTATTTTAAATGTAAAATATTGTATAAATTATGACCACTTACTGCAGGACAACATTTTGGGATCGAAAGGTTGGGGAAGCCTAAAAGTCATTTGGGGGAAGCCAAAACGTTTTGTTTTTTTTGGTATAAATATAAGAGAGTTAGATGTAGAAATGACTTCTTTCCCAAGCAATTTTTGAGAGTATATTGTAAGAAGAACTATTTCCTTTTGCAATAAAGAATTACAAGTTTCTGCTGGAGAAATTTTGGTGGAATGTTTCAAATGCTTTGCTATGGATTAGTTGAATGTGAACTATTTTGTTTTCAGCTTATGTCCATTAACTGTGAGATCATTCTAAATCATTGCATTACTATTATGTTATGAATGTCTTATAGTTTATTCTATGAAATTTCCACTGTGAGTAATGAAGGTTATCATAAACAATAAGCTATTTTTTGGTTCATATTTTATTAATGTTCATGTGTTCTGAAATAAGTATTAGCTATCTGTAATTGTTCATAATACATGTGCAAAAATACATTACTCATTTTCAACTGTTAATTTTTCTCCGTGGGGATAGGCTAGTTAGTTGTAGTTATTTTTCTGTTTGTTTGTGATTTAGATGCGAGAGAATTAAGACAAGAGGTAAGATGAGAGGTAAGAACTTGCGCATCACATTGTGACACTCCTCGTTATCTCTATCAAATTTGCATTTGTTTAGCTAGGCACTTGTACATCATAACTTAAACACAAAAAAATAAAAATATACATGGTGGACCGGGCCGTAACCTGTAAAACCTTTTAATTTGTTACTTGACCTATGGTAGCCGGACCGTAAACCGGACAGATTCCCCATACCAAATAGTAGTGGGCTAGTTGGGAACATTTATTGGGGAGAATCCCTAACTGTTGTTACCTGTGATTTTCCAGGCCTCAACACTTTAACAACATTGAATCTACAGAAGTATATGAAAACATCATGAACAACTATGTAAACTTTGGAAACATACAAAAATTAATCCAAAGTTGAAGGTGACACTCAGAAGCTTAGAGGAGTTAGAATAAGAGGAGATAGAAGTATCAAGTGATGGTGATCGATTTTTTGATATTGTCAGAGAAGGTAATATAATAAACAAAAAACAATTCAAACCTTGTTCATTATATAAATTGTATATAGAGTAAATGATTTGTTATTGATATTGCGCTTAAAAAATAACATTGATTGTAGGAGATGTTTTCACTATGATTGCACCAATATACAACAAAGAACAAGTTAACTATTGTTTGATGTGATGCACTAAAAGGAAGATGAATTTATTGGAGAACCACAACGACAACGGATTTATATATGAGAGGGGATCCATTATATTAAAAGGTTATTATCTCCAAGAAACTGATGAAAGTAAAAATCATATTCACTTTCAGGACTATGAACCCGATGTCATATAATGATAATATATCTGTTTAGTATGTGAAAGTTGGATAAAATTAATAGAATCCACATCAAATAAAAAAGTAAAAACTAAAAGATAAAAAGGATAAAGTTGATCATGAACGAATAATTGAAGACAACTTTTCATTGTAGTGTTTTTAAGCAAGATTGTAGACTCAACAAATTTTGCACTATATATATAGGATATATTATGTTCTATCTTCATTAGATTTTTATTGATACCACCAAACATTGTAATTTTCGATGGACATGTGTATTGTTTATACATTGTTGATTTTTGAATCAACAATTGACCTCTCTTCAAACATTGTGTCCATACTTATTTTTCATTTATTTATGATGTATTGTAATGATGTGCGTTTAATTCTTTACTTGTCTATGCATTATAATGGTCATGCCATCTCATGTACTTTGTACTATGTTAATTTTTGGCCAAAATTGTTGATCTGGGTCCCCATATGTCTAAAAGGACCTTTAAGGGACGAGATAACGATAGCGAATCCTCCTCCACCACCCATAATCTACTTTTGACCTTTATTTGTCAATAGTACAATTATTAGTTTCTTAAATTATTAAGTTTTTAAATTGAAAAAAATTCTTTAAGTTTGGTGGCATTTATGAAATTTTAATAATTTATCATTGTGTAATTAATAGTTGTTATATATGGTCACCAAGAAATCAAACAATGTTTTTTTATTTATTAAACTTGATACATAATTCAATATATTAAAATATTATTCTTACATTCGAAAAGGCATTGTATCTAGGACAATTGGAGAAATAGAGACTTCTCAAGATCTGACTAGGCTAGTGGAATTTTCTACAACACTTCAACACTACAAGCTTTAGACCATGGATCAAATTCATATTTTACATGATACAAAAATGATTACAGCACCACAAGCGAGAAAACATTGTATATAGAATAATTGGTAAAATCGAGACTTCTCAAGAACTGACTAGGCTAGTTGAATTATCTACAACACTTTTAAACTACAAGATTTTGATCATCAGTGAGATTCATCATTTACATGATACACTATTATATATAACAATACCAAGCTAGAAATCATTGCATCAAGGAAATTTGGGAAAATTGAGACTCCTCAAGAATCGACTAGGATAGTGGAATTGTCTATAGCACTTCCAAACTATAAGTTTTGGATGAATGATGAGATTCATATTTTACATGACTCGAGATTGTCTACAACACTACCAAACTAGAAATCATTTTATCTAGGACAGTTGGGGAAACATAGACTTCTCAAGAACTGACTAGGCTAGTGGAATTGTCTACAACACTTCTAAACTACAAGCTTTATACCATTGATGGGATTCATCTTTTACATGATCCAAATTTTTCTACAACAATGTTATGAAATAGAGTGGCCATAACACAATATGTTATTAAGATTCACTCCTAGAAAAAAATGAACTATATTATCACTATATAAGATTTACTAGCATTATTTAACAAAATCACAAAACATACATTTAATAAAACATACATTCATGAACATCATGCAAAATTATGATGGGAATTTATCATACAAAATTATTCTATATTTAATCCAAAAACAAGGTTCTCATCCAAAACAACTACAATATGTACTCAACACATATATGTAATACAATCTAGTTCAAATGACCAAATCAAAATGCTACTCCAAACATAATAAAAGAGGCACACAAAAATTCTATGTCAAAGGAGGATCAATATCCTCCACTACACATTTACCTCTCTCCTCTCAATTGACTTGTAACAAATGTCTATAACATATTTCAATGAAAATATGAGTTTCATACTAATTAAATAATTTTAAACTAAATTCAAAAACTAAGATAAACTTATAAAAAGAATATTGAAAAGAATAATACTTTTTAAATGATTACCTCCCCGCCACCCATACTCGCTCGCATTTTTGAAATTTAAATTTTGTAATTAAGTAAAACATCCATAGTAAAATAAAATAAAATAACACTTTAAATCAAGACTAAAAATTTGAAAACATGCTTGCATTTACCTATGACATAGATGGAATATCTTCAAAAAAATTCGAACCTAATCGAACTTGTCAACAGAGCCATTTTAAATTTCAAAATACATGTTCACATTAACAAGGAGATACATAAATTACTTAAAATGAACTTTTAACAACATCAAAGAAAATATTTAAAACACAAATATATATATATATATATATATATATATATATATAAAACAAAATGTACCTCTCTATGTTCTTGTTCTACATTTTCACTAGATGNTACATTTTCACTAGATGAGACTTTAAAATCATGTTCATTCAACAATCCAAAAAATACTATCAATGAAGATTTATTTAACAATCATTGTTATATATATAAATTTACAAACCCATAGATATAACACCCACAAGTTAGATTCATACTAAATGAAACAATTATCGATTAAATATAAACACAAATCTCTCCTCTTCTCTCTTTATCATGAGATAAGACCTCAAAGTATCCATCACAACATTATTTTGCATAGGCCCTAATATATTCAAGGATAATTGAATCTACCTCAACATCAATTCTATAAACAAACCTTTGATGACAACTAGCTCATGCCCTATCTCGAATCAGTCCACATCAAGTCCTACAGATGATATATAAATCCCTAGGTGGTTCTCCTTTACTGGTACAATGTAGGTTGATCGTGTAGAGACATAATGCATCGAGTGTGATTCTAGGATACTCTCACATATTAGAAGCTGCAGGTTGTCTTGATTATGTGAAAAGATCATGGATTACTCCTATGTTGATAGAACGCAGGTGGCCTGCATCTAGGTTGTGCTGTATGTGCTATGTTTTTCTTTGTTTTGTGTAGGACAAAAGAGATGATCTGGATACAATGAGATAAAGGTAGGAGACACAAGTTATTTACATGACAATGTAAAGAAGGTCCTGGATAGTTCCTACGTGATGGATTTCTCAAGATGTGATGAATAAAAGGATGAGGGCTAGGACTACACCCATCATGAAAAAGGGTTGGCTCTGTAGAAACTTCCAATGACAGAGAGTATTGTTCGATTATTGATAAGAAGATGACGATGACAACAACTATGATGATGATTCTATGACTTCGTGATGAACACTTGACCAGATGTGTTGATGATTATGGAAGAGAGAGAATACCTTCCTAGTTAAGAGGGTGTATTGATGTATTTGTAACTTTAGAAGGTATTCTGATGTATATTATCATTGTATGTTGTTGTACCCCCATTGGAGATGTGTTTTCCTTCTTGTGGGATGTATTTATTGTGTCTAGACCTTGAGGTACAACCTCCATTGTAAGTTGGGTAAATAGTCCCCAATGTAACATCATGTAATGTGTATTTGGAGTCTCTCTAGGAGAATTCGGACCTATTAGGGTAACAGGTCGGCTCCAGTCATGTAATCGGTCAGTCACTTGAAGGGTATAAATAGGGAGGCTCCCTCCCTCATTTATACACACTCACACTCACTCAAGTTCACATGAGAGAGAGAGAGACAAGGAAGGAGAGGTAGATCATTGCTGGAGACTTCTTATTACTAAGTTTGATCATCTTACAACACAGTCTTTGTGACTATACTATTATAAGGAACTTTGTGGGGTTTTATCTTTTATGGTTTCCTTGATGAAAATATTTGTGTGTTGTGTATATTTTATATCTTATGCATCTTGTTTTACTTTTTATTCTTTCAGACAAATATCCTAATTAAGATAATAATATATAGAAAAACTAACACTAGCTAGTATAGTCCTTGATATTTCATCATGATCGCATATCTTTTTATCATGTTCTAACCTTATTATGGCATGAGACAACATGCAGTTATTTTCTATTCATGATGTTATGATGTAAATGCTAGGTATGATATTTTCATGTATGATAATGTCATGATGACAATGTTATGTTTTCATAATGGTATGCGGTAGCATGTGGTTCTTTGATATTCATGATGGTATTGTTATGTTTTCATGTATGTGGTAGCATACAATTCCTAAACATTCATGTGGATGATATATGTTTTCAAATGTCATGATTATAAATATTGCATCAATGACATTAGGTGAGATTAAACTTGACAGAAAATCCACCTTGTCCTAGAGGGCCAGTTCATTTAGTGATATTGTGGAATCCCATAAACACGAATGGTAATTTATGCAAGTAACAACTTATGGGAAAGTGAAAAATTCAATCACTAAGCCCATGTCATTAATTCTTTTCCTTTATACAAATAACAAAATTCCAGAACTTGAGGTATTTTCATTTGAATGTTTGGTTTGTAAGATAAATATCTTCTTTATCATAAACTTGTTTTAAAAAATGAGTCAGTGGACAAGTTAATAAATCATCCACCTACACAATGAGGCTCTCTAATTTTTTTTCCCTCATAGGTGAGAAATGGCAGGAATTTGTCTAGGGATATTTAGGTCAGTTTTGGGTAAAAAAAAGACTGATTAGATGTTTTGGCAAGCCAATAATTTCTTTACCATAGAATCTTTTTGAAAACTGAGAAAATGGTAAAGTACATAAACCATCCACCTGAATGCTGACACTTTTAGAATTTTTTTATTTCTCATAGGTGATAAATGGTGGGAATTTTCACAAGGCTACTTAAGCCCTTTTTTCAATACTAAAATCAATTTTTCCAATGGCGGGCATTCTTCGGCCAGGTTGAAAAAGAGGCCGATTCTCTGTTTTGGAAGGAAAATTGATCCTTGACTACATAATTCTTTTCAAAATGAGTGGATGGACAAGTGAATGAATAATCCACCTATAAACTTATGCTCATACAATTTTTTTATCCTTCCCATGTGAGAAATGGTGGGCATTTTACTAAGGCCATTTACGTCAGTTTTAGTTGCAAAACATGTTGATTGGTTGTTTTCGGTGGGCCAATATTTTCTTGACCGTAGACATTTTTTTTAAATTGAGCCAAAGTTCAAATGCATTAATAATCCACCTACAATAATATGCTTTCATAAAAATATTATCCCTCACAGGTGATAAATGGTGGGAATTTTCCCAAGGCTACTTAAGCCATTTTTCAATACTTTACCAATTTTTCCAATGGCGATCATTTTTATGTTAGGGTGCAAAACAAGGTGAATGGTTTTTTTGTAAGGTAAATATCTCTTTTATCATAAACTTGTTTTAAACTATGAGTCAATGGACAAGTTAATAAATCATCCACCTACACAATGAGGCTCTTTGAATTTTTTTTCCCTCACAGGTGAGAAATAGTGGGCATTTTTCTACGGATATTTTGGTTAGTTTTACATGCAAAACAGACTGATTGGCTGTTTTGGAAAGCCAATACTTTCTTTACCATAGACGTTTTTTGAAAACTGAGAAAATGGTAAAGTGCATAAACCATCCACCTGAAAGATGACACTTTCAATTTTTATTATTATCTCTCACAGGTGAGAAATGGTGGGCATTTTCACAAGGCTAATTAAGCCCCTTTTTCAATACTAAAATCAATTTTTCCAATGGTGGGCATTTTTCGGTCAGGTTGAAAAAGAGTATGAATCTCTATTTTGGAAGAAAAATTTATCCTTGACCAGAGACTTGTTTTAAAAAATGAGTGGATGGACAAGTGAATAAATAATCCACCTACAAACTTATGCTCATACAATTGTTTTATCCTTCCCATGTGAGAAATGGCGAGCATTTTTCTAAGGCAATCTACTTCAGTTTTAGGTGCAAAACATGTTGATTGGTTGTTTTTGGTAGACCAGTATTTTCTTGACAATATACATTTTTTGAAAATTGATTCAAAGGTCAAGTGGATTAATAATCCACCTATAATAATATGCTTTAATAAAAATATTATCCCTCACAGGTGATAAATGGTGGTCATTTTCCTAAGGCTACTTAAGCCATTTTTCAATACTTAACCAATTTTGCCAATGGCGAGCATTTTTTTGTTAGGGTGCAAAACATGGTGAAATGTTGTTTTGTAAGTTAAATGTATCCTTTATCAAAAACATGTTTTAAAAAATGAGTTAGTGGACAAGTTAATAAATTTATCCACCTATACAATGAGGCTCTCTGAAATTTGTTTTCCATCACAGGTGATAAATGGTGAGCATTTGTCTAGGGCTATTTAGGTTAGTTTTAGGTGCAAAACAAAATGATTGGCTATTTTGGCAGGCCAATATTTGCTTGACCATAGACTTTCTTTTAAAACTGAGAAAATGGTAAAGTGCATGAACCATCCACTTGAAAGCTGACACTTTAATTTTTTTGTATCTCTCATAGGTGAGAAATGGTGGGCATTTTCAGAAGGCTACTTAAGCCCTTTCTTCAATACTAAAATAATTTTTTCCAATGGAGGGAATTTTTCGGTTAGGGTGCAAAACAAGTTGAATTGTTTTTTTTGGAAGGAAATATCTCCTTGTACAACATATGTTTTAATGTCCGATATTAATAGAGTATGAAGCTTTACTTACTGTTTTAATATGTAAACACACACTCTATAATTAGGATATATATCATATATTATACGCACATTTATGATATATTTCATATTTTTATAATTAGATAAATTCAGTATTACATGTAATGCCAATATTGAATTTTTTTGTTTATTTTTCAAATTAACTCATCAATGGATATTTCAAATGAGCCATCTCAAGAAAATATTCCTCTAAAAAGAGGATTACATAAGGGTTTAGATTACTCAAATCTTCCAACTTTGAAACCACATGACATTATCCTTCAATTCACTCATGTTAGACGTAAACATACTACTCAATGTGTTCCTCATACACAATGTCGACGATTTGAATATTAGAACTCCATACCACATAATGAGTTGAGAAGTTTCTCTCAAACAACAAGCAATCATCCAACCATTGTTCAAACTCATTGTCCTCGATGTAATAAACCTTTGACATTTGATGGAAAATAGAGGCAACCATTGCCTCCAATTATAGTTGAAGGGAGTGTTAATGTTCAAAATGAAAATGTCTACGACATAATGAAATCTATTACAGATAATGTGATGGTCCCCAATTTCCCTCAGAGAACAATGTTTTTCCTGCTGCCACTACAATGAACTCTGTTTCAGAGATTGTGAGGGTCTCCAATTTCTCTTAGAGAATAGATTCTATTCCTGTAGCCATTACAATAAGCTCTGTTTCAGAGAATGTGCATGTCCCAAATTTCCCTCAAAGAGCATTTTTTATTCCTTTTTCCTCTACAATGCAATTTGTTTCAGAGAACATGAGAGTCCCAAATTTAAGGGAAAAACATGTTTTTTTCCTGGTGCCATTACAATGAGATATGTTTCAGAGAATGTGCATGTCCCAAATCTACATCAGAGAATAATTTTTAACCATGCCGCCATTACAATGAACTCTGATTTACAAAATAAAAATAGTTTGCAGAATGAGGCCCTAGTTTGTGCTCAACAATTAGGGATTGATGATACTATTGTTACAAATCACTCTGATCAAAGTGAAGGTTTTGTTGCTTAACAACCTAGGGAGCCTTTGATTGCATTTAATCATGAAGAGAATCAAAGTGTAGAACCCAATGGGAAGCATTTTTAACAAGAACACATTAGGAACTTGGACACCACTAGAAGACATAAAACAACTGAAATAATTGCATTTTAGGAACAAGTGGATATAAATGCAACTGCAGAAAATCAAAGTACTACAACTGGTCAAGCTATAACAAAAATGTGAGAAGGGTTGTAAACAAATCAAACTACACACGCTAATAGAAGGTCACCAGGAAAACGCCTACATACATCCTTATTACATCTTAAGAAGCGATCGGGATGGTATAACCACAAACTAAATGAGGGGAAGACGAATTTTAAAGAAATTAGGAGATGGTTTTCTGGAAAATCACTTAAAGATGTAGATGAAAATGACATTATTGCTAGAATTGGGTACTTCATGAGCAAAAAATATCATGAAGAAACTAAAATTGAGGATGTTCTTGAACATCTAGATGGAATGCTTGATAAACTTCGATAAATTGTTGTGGCATAGATTCGTAAGGATTTTATGGCAAGGAACATGGCTTTAGTATTTATTGAATCAACCATGACTCATAAATATTTGCAATGTCTAAAGAGAATTGATGCTCATGGTGTACTAAAGGGGGTTAATCCAACATCAATTTGTAGGGAAATTTAAAAGTGGAGCAAAGAAGCTGAGGATATTGATATAGGTTGGGATAGAACTGATGGTTTCACATATGGAGTGAGGGTCAAACCAGTAAATTCATATTCTTCCTTTATGGTTGAATCATATGAAAAGAGTCTAGAATTATAGTCAATGAAGTTTATTTCAAACTTGGTATTGATTCTCGCATACATTTTGACTGTGGTGGGCACGTATGTGAGATATTATTTGAGTTACTAGAAGACAATGGATTGATGTCTTGTGTAAGCCTTGGAAAATGGGATGGAAAATAACAATATAGACAAGTTTTAGCAGATATTGCTGATCTTGAAAATGAGGAGAACTTATTGAAAAAAATAAATAAGATTTCACAAGATGGCGTCAAAATGGTTGATGGTAGGGTTGTCAAAACTAATTTTTTTGAGTGTCATGATCTAGTGGCCATATGCAGTTTAGTATGCAAGAATATTGTTTCTCTAATGGGAAATAATTTTTTCCCTTGGTGCACATGCCATAAAAAAGCGATACACATGGTTACAGATGAAATCAAAATTGAAGAAGGAGATATTATCTGTACTATTTGTAAATGTAATGCAATGTCAACAGACTTGCTCCTTGTAAGCTATGCAAATTAAATACAAGTTTTGAAATTTTTCTTTATATCTTGACATTACTTTCTTAATCTAACTATGTTATTGAACATTTGGAGTTGAATCATGATTTCGAACCAAGCAAAGGATGGAAAGAAAAGTTACATGAACATATTATAAACATTCAACCAACCTTATTGGGTAGAAAGATGACTATTGTGAAGAATTATACAATTGATAGAAGAAATGATGAAAAGGTACACACTTTCATGATTAGTTCTTAACTATAAATTAAGATTCTTAGTATTTCACTAATTCCTACCTACTAAAACATGTGGCGCCAATTATAGTTGACTCATGGATCAATGTCCAAGCTTGTATATTGTTCTTTCCATGCTAGGATCAGAACACTTTTGAATATGATTCGTGAAATTCAAAGAATTGCACAAGATTATGACAAGGTTCATCACACTAGAGGCACAAAGAGAACAAAATTTATTCAAAATTGGGAGGAGATGGAGAAAATTGGTGTTCCATGTAAGCCAGGAGAACCATACCATCATAAAATCCAACAATGCAATGATCTTAACTATGGGAAATCAGATGGATCAACATAAAAAAATGATCCTCATTTGACATGAGGGAATTTTAAAGGTTTAATAACTATGTTAACTTATCAATTATTTTTTATGTGGGCCTTGACTAATAATACATGACGATGTTATTATGTTTTGACTATTGTTGAATGGATCCATGTTATTTACTTTGAAGATAAAACTTAGTATTTATTCATATGCATTGAAACTTATGTATTGTTTCGAGGTTATTGAAGGCCTACCGGATGAAGAGAAGAATAAAAAGTTGGTGAGTTTGTGGAAGTGTTATAAAGAATTTCACATGTTGCAACTGCAAGGGTGTAGAGGGGATGATGTATATGCATATGAGAAAAGGTATTCTAGTTTCATCGTATCATCTATATTGAATGGTAGTATCATTTCATACATGATTAAAATTTTGAGCCACTGTCGTTGCACGATTGGCTTCCTTGCAACTAAGTTTCTTTGGTTATGTTGTTGTTGTTTATGAGCTGAGATGGTTCCTTATATGCATGTCCAAGGGGCCCATGTTCTTGAGATGAAATGGTCTAATCATCCTTATACATTGGGACGGTTAAGGAATGAAGTAATGGAGTGTAAGCATAGAGAAATAAAAAATTTGAATAGCAACCAAGGAGGAGGAAGAGGAGTTCATAGGGAGAATACAAGTGAATTTGAACATGATATAATGTGTCTTGATAGAATGATAGAATGTGTCTTGTAAGCGAAATATTTTAAGCTTGTCATGATATCATAAGGTACTTTCCAAAAGTTTAGACAAAGAAATTTATTTCCTTCAAATATTAGAAGTCAACTTCGTGTTGAATATGACAAGCCAATAAATCAACTGAATAAGGAATTTGTAGCACAATCAACATCATGTTTCCCTGATGTCACTTTTCAACAAGTGGAACAACTATTTAAATCATGGAAAAAATAATTTAAGAAATCAGTGATTGCACCACAAACAATAAGTTTGTCCTAATTTGAAATGTTATCCCATTCGATTTTCATTTTATAGTGTGAGGAGTCATAATGTTTGTGTTTAATTATTAATGTGTCCTCCTAGCTCAATAACTATCTTCCAAGAAGAAAACTAGTCAACAAATATAGCGAAGAGGCTTATCGAGAATCACATCACTTTGGAAAGTAGAAGGAAAAAATGGGTGTTAAAACAAAAAAACAACGTGTTTTTCCCTCCAATAGTAAGCATTATAATAATTCAATTGATTACATATCAACATTTATTTATCAATCTAGTTGATTTGTTGTTGAAGGTACAACTTTTGATTGAACTCTAACTTTGTCCAACTCACTTATCTCAGGAAATGAGCCAAGCCAGAGTGATCAAACAAAACAAATGCAATGGGAAGTTGATTATGATACCCTAGTAATGATTGGAGACAACAACAATAAAAAATTTGGTGTTTCATCCTCAACAATAGAGGCATTAGAGACCTGTCAAATGCAAGAATTGAATGGAGGAACTACTGTTGTTATGCCATTGATGGAATATATGATTCACAATAGAAGGTGTGTTTCATCCTCAATAAATGGGGCATAACAAAGTGGTAAGAAACAAGAAACTCAAGGGAAAACTCTTGGAATTCAAGTGATAGAAGATAACAATCATATTAAAACTGGTGTTGTCAAAGAAAGTAAGAGACAAGCAAAAAAGAGAAATTACGAAGATGATCAACAAGCAACATTGTATGCAAAGTGGTGAATAACATAACATTTGTAATGATATGGAATTGTTATGGCCTTAATATATTAAGAGACATTTTTTATGATATTTTGAATATTGCTTGATATATATTTGTAAAGGTCTAATATTGTATGCACATATAAGCATTGTATTTACCTTTCTCTATGGAAACAAATCTTGGAGTCTTTTGAGAAAATTTTTTTTTACATAGATTTCGTTGTAAATTCAATATATTGTGGTGTGTTCCCATGCATGTGCAGTTATACTTTATTTTACCACATAAAATAACAATATAATTCTTATTTCATAGAAATGAAATTGAGCACAATTGTCGATTGTTACTACCGAAATTCACCAAGTCATCATAGACAATATATGAAAAATGATATTTAAAGTATTTGGACAGTTTAAATGCTCTAAACATGGAACACATTTTCTATCACTCACTAATTTACAACATAATAAATGGAATAAATTATCTATCACTCTATAAAGTACAGCAAGAGAAAAATAAAGACAACTAAAAACAAGCTAGAATTTAGAAAATTCCATCATGCAAAAAATGTATTTTTCATTATCTGTCGATAAATACAAATATACAATGATTTATACATGTCTAGAATGTTTATGAGATGGCTGCAATAAATCCTCTTGAGAGGGAGACACATATGTATGGTATCTCTTTCCTTTTGCAGAAGACTCCAATTCTCTAGAAGCTGCAGGAGGCACTATTTGTAGCTTGGTTTCAAGCTCTTTAATTTTCTATGTACTTTTTTTTAATTTTCAAGAAAAACACTATTTTCTCCCATCAAACTCTTCAAATTATCCACATTTTTCTTATACTTCTTTAATTCTTCTTCTTCCTTACCTTCCCATTCTCGTCTTTTATGGTTCAACTTATTGGTAACTACAACCAATTCATCTTTCAGTTCCTTAATTTCTTTCTCCTACTTTTCTGCCCTCAACCCTGTCTTATTGGGAATGACAGGAATCACCATAGTCATAGCAACTGGAACCTGTAATTCCTTTTGCAAATACATAATTTTGTATTTAAGTGTTTGAATTTCCATATCACGTCCCAAATACTGAACGTTTTGGCCCACCAAGACTTTTGATTCTAGATCTCTTATTTTTGCATCCTTTTCAGACATCTCCTCTTTAATTTGTTTATTTAATGGTGATGAACCAAACACACCACCTAGAGAAAATATCATTGAGAAGCATTCCCTTAGCATCTTCGCTCATTTCGCTAAGGACTTCTCTCACTCTTCTAAGGACATTGTAACTGTAGTAGTTTTTCTCTTTCCAACCTTACCTTTGTCTCTTTTGGTATCCTCACATGTGTATTCTGTTGAAATATTGTAACTTCGAAGAATATTCTTTATGTATCTTTTGTGGTCCCCGATGGTCCAACCGGGAGAACCACTTGTATTACATTGTACCCCGATGCTCCTAATCGGAAGAACTAATAAGAGTCATGAGGTAGTCCCCTCTAATTGTAAAGGTGGGTCATCAGCACCCCAGTGTGGTTACTTGAGCCTACATGTGTAACTCGAGCCTACATGAGTTAACTTAAGCCGACATGTTAATTGAGTAAACTTTAAGTAAACGGATGAATATAAATAGAGGTGTAGTGCTCCTCATTTGAGACACACACACTCACTTGGAATAGCGAACTTATGGAGGAGAGAAGTTGCTGGAGAAGGAGGAGAATCAGGTTTTTGATCTTTTTGTTGGTTTTACCTTTTTCCCTTTTGGGGCATATATATTGAGGAAGCTTTTGCTGGGTTTTTCCCTTTAGGGTTTTCCTAGGATAAATCTGTGTTGTTCTTGTGATACTGTTTCTTTCAGTGATCCTATTTTATATGCTTTTATTATGAAAAATGAAATGATATACTGATGTCTTAGCTAAGCATATGAAAATTTAACATGGTATCAGAGCTAACCTGAATAGGTCAGCTTTCACAAGTTACAAAATCTAGGGATTCTTATTTTTTGGTTCTCTCTCCACAATCAATCAGCAAAATAAGGCTAGGCTAACTCTCTTTTGAAGGGTGCATCGTTCTGTCGAAGCGGAATTCGATTCCGAGCATTTTCAATTTTCGATGTGGAAATTAGGGCTTTCTATAGAAGAGGAATTTTTGAGTG
>LPNX010381111.1:61565-117919 GCA_001517045.1 Pseudotsuga menziesii
ATTTGGTACACTGACAGGAGGTTGGAGGTGAGACCAGGAACATACAGCACATTGCTGAACTGACCATGATCAAGATCTATCCTTCCTTTGCCTTTACTTTCAGTGAGAGAGTCATCTCCCAGTACAATAGATGGTCCTTTCGACATGTCCAGTGAGGAGAAGGCATCCTTAGTCAAAACCATGTTTCTTGAAGCTCCAGAATCGATAATAAAACTGGGTGAGCTTGATGTGCCAACAACTAGAGCATGAACTCTCTCTCTGTCATCTGAACTTGATCCTCCTTCTCTCTTCTTTGAGATTTCTGGAAGGGAGATGCCATTCTTCTCCAGGAGTTGGGTCAACATGTCTATCTGCTTTTTAATACAAGAGCTTTCAGAGTGATTTCCCTTATTGCAGTATGAGCACTTGTTCATTTCACCTTTGTTCTTCTTCTTCTGGTTATTATTCTTGGGATTTTGTAGATCCTCCGGAGACTATTTCTTGTCTCTCTTTTGCTCAGGTGGCTTTTTAGCTTTCTTTTTTCTTTTTGAATCCACCTTCGAATCTCCAACAATCAAAGCTTGATCTTTGGATGGTTTGATGGTTCCCATCATCACCAGCTTGTCCTATTCTTGTGTGAGAGATTCCATGAAATCTGCAAGGCTAGGCATCTTCCAGGTTCGAGCTGTCATTTTTGTGGCATAGAAGGTCGAAACAAACACTGAATAATCAGGGCCTAGCTTCGAGAGGATGGCCAGTACGAGCTGATCATCTTTCTTTTCGATACCACACTGTTTCAGCTGCAAAACTAGTGCTTTGAACTTGGAGAAATATAGCTGCAGGGATTCAAAGCTCGTTGGACTCAGAGAAATCAGCTCATTTTTGATTTGATGTCCCCTCATCTCATCTGTCTTTCCAAAAAGATCAGAAAGCTTCTCCCATACTTCATTCGGTGATTTCAATCCATCAAGATGGAAAAGGAGGTCTCTGGAAATACTCAGACAGAGGAGGCCATAAGCCTCATCCCTCCTGTTGTGCCATTCTATCTTCTCTGCAGCTGCATTGGGCTCTGCTTCTGTTGCCATAGTCACCCTGTAGAGGCCTTTCACTCTCAACAGTATCTCCATCTCTGCTTTCCATTCAAATAAATTGAAAGGAGTCAAGATAGTTTTCTGTGATTGATCCATAGCTTAGAAAATCTGTCCCGACTGTCAGTAGAAGGCTCCCAGTCACTGATGTAGAACCTGCAAAACAATTTTTGAAGGAGAGAAACAATCTACAATGGCTCTGATACCATGTGGAAATTGAACCAGGTGATAGATTAATTTTACTCACAACAATTAACAATTGATCATGCAAAATCACTCACAAAGAGACTGAAAAATGGAGCTAAACACTAAACTGTATTAAATCAGTGTACAATAGCCAACCCTGTAATAAAATAGGTTGCTGAATAAATAACATACATCATGGATTTGAATGCATGAGGAGAAATTCGAATCTAGCATAAAGCAGGCTTACCAAAAATAAGCAAATCCCCATAGGTGTAAAAAGCTGATCCCAAATCTGTCATGGAGCTCACAAATTGGAAAAAAGGATTAGGCAAGCTAAAGAGTGGTGGAATGGAATCTCTTACATGCTTTTGCATGGAGAAAAGAGAGGAGTATGTGTAGGACAAAAAACTAGTCAACCTCACCTAGTCTAGCTTTTCCTTTTTGCCTTAAAACACTGAAAAAGCAGGCAATAAAGTAGAAAAAACAGAAGGGCACCTAGGACGCCAGGAATAAATCAGAATTGATTCCTTTAGCTCTCCCATGTGCTACATGAGTCAAATAAGGCAAGTTTGACCATTATGGATAGGCAAATGACAACTTGCACAAGGTGGGACACATGAACTAGGCAAATAAGACAGAAATAATTAAATTAATGTCTAAGTGGGTAAACTATGGGTTGATTATTCTAAAAGATGGTACAAACTAGTTTCTGTGGAAAATAATAAAAGGAAATGTTAATTAGTATACATATAAAGTATCTGATAAATCATTTT
Organism: Pseudotsuga menziesii; assembly: GCA_001517045.1. NCBI lineage: Eukaryota > Viridiplantae > Streptophyta > Pinopsida > Pinales > Pinaceae > Pseudotsuga > Pseudotsuga menziesii. The sequence continues at coordinate 63,592 of LPNX010381111.1, forward strand.
ATAGGCTGCTTAAATACAAAAATTGCACATGGGTGGACGGGGGGAAGGGGTTATCTTTGAACCAGGTGGAAATGTCATCTATTCTTATGCTTGGGGATTGGCAAAAAAAATGAATAATCAAGAAGCATGGATTGTCTTTGGGCACTCTTGGATTGTCATCAATAAAATGCGGAACATTTAGGAAATGATAGATATTGATCTTGAGAGAAAAACAAAAAATTCTTATCCTTCATATCAGACTTGGAATTGATAGAATTTTATCATATAAAGAGAAACAACAATCAATTGATTGGAAAGCGGCCCATAACTGCACTAGTCGATTAACAGAAAAAGAAAAAAATGAATAGTGTTAGTCTATAATTGCACCATCATTTTTTTTGCATAACATTTCAAGGAAATCAAATTAGGTTTGGTCACAAACTAGTTGATGGGTTTGTATATTTTGTTCAATGAGGGTAAGAATGTAACTTTTTTAAGCACAAAAAAATGAAAAAAAAAACTCTTACTAGTCCTCTCACTACACCATTGATTTTTCTTAGAGGATTTCAAGGTGGTCCAATTTGGTTTTATCAGAGACTTGATGCATTGAATTAGTTGGTCGATAAGCATTACATCACTACACTAGTCGATTAACAGAAAAAACAAAACAAATAAATATTGTTAGATGATCACTATATCATTAATTTTTTTCATAACATTAAACACAATCAATTTTCATTTGATCTAAGACCTATTGATGGGTTTATAGATTTTTTTCAGGTAGGGTAAGAATGTAATTTTTTTAAGCACATAAAAATGGAAAAAAAAAACTTACCAGTCATATCACTAAACCATCAGTTTTTCTCATAGGATTTCAACGCAGTCCGATTTCGTTTGATCTAAGATCTGGAGTTCACATATTTCGTTCAAACTGGGTAAGATATAAAACACAACACGACTTTGCATATTTTGTTCAATATAAGATATAAAAAAAATTATGTAATTTTTTTAAGCAATAGAGGGTTCCTTTGTGATGCGTATTTTGTAAGCAATAAAATGTTCTGTTGTACTTACAATCAGATTGGAAATATAAAACAAATTTGAAAAAATAAAACCTAGGGAACATAAAAATGGAATTTTTTTTATTACCAACTGATCATGATAACATCAGTTTTCTTAAAAGTATTTCAACAAAATCCTATTTGGTTTGACCATAAACCGAGTGACAAGCTCATAGATTTCGATCAAGCAAGGTAGATTAAAAAAATACGCAAATCACGTTTGCAAACATATTTTGGGTCTAATATTTTTAGGGAAATTGAAAAAATGAAATTGGAGAGATTTTTTCATTGTTACCCGCATTTCAAAATTTTGAATTAACTCCACATCAAATCTTATGCCAAACTCCACATTGTTTCTCGTGCAACTAGAAAAAATTTCAAGGGGAAATAGGGGTTGACTAATTAAGTAATTAGTGTTGTTAATTAAATTTTAATTCATTTCTTATTTAGGATACATTTTGGGGGTGGTGATATATTATGAATCTACTCCAAGTACCCGAGTCCAACTCAGGCTCCCTACCTCAACACATGAGGCCCATTCCTGATTGCACAATATTTTCTTGGAGAATGATTCATGATGTTGTACATTTAACACTCCCTCTTAGTGAGGGAGGCATTATTTCCATACCAAGCTTGTCTCAGAAGTACCTATACTTCGTCACTGACAAACACTTTGTTAACACATCTTCATTCTTGTAATATGCTCTTAAGTAGAAATGTACTGAAGTATTACCTTACTGTACCATGTCTCCAATCAAGTGATACTTCATTTGAATGTGTTTTATCATAACACACAAGATTTTTATTAATCTTGATACAACTTTGAATTTCACAAAAAATGACTGTAGAATCAAGCTTTTAACCCAACAAGTAGCTTCCTAAGCTACACTACTTCTTGGCAAGTAGTACTAGCCGCAATATACATAGTTGATCTTAGGATAAAACAATAGACATATAGCACACCATATAAGAGGTCTACTATGTATAAAATACAATAAGAAACCTAATCTAGCATGTACTTTCCCTAATCTAGAAACCATGGACTTGCAATCCATCATGTAATGTTTTTACAACATATTAAATGTGTACATTCCTTTCATAAGGAAAAACTCATCTTTCCTTTGTCAATGTTAAACACTATATTTCTACCTATTGACTTGTAAAACCCTCTACGGTTTGGAGAATTTATTTGTGAGCTTTCTATTCTCTGTGATGTTCTTCAAGTCCTGACCACTTTCAAAAGTGGTTTCATTTTTATTTTATATCTTACGATACCCCACTAGCCAACTATATGGGTATTTGAACTATCCAAGAGGTTTGACTACTCCCCAACAATCCCAACTATAACTCACTTGAGTATCTGATAGTCACTAATAGTCTTCGAGACCTTGACTATGTCTCTTCTTATGTGGATGCACTCCACAAGAGATACTACAAGTTCTGACTGTTTGAGTCATGTACCATTGCATGACTAATATGAACTATGTGAAACTTAGTGGCTTATATGTTGCATTGATTAAATGATGCATGTACCACTATGTATATAATTTGATCCATATACAACTATATGGCTAAATGGTGCCTGATCCATATACTATGACATGGCATATCGGTGCGGATAAATCCTAAGTCACGTCCCACATGACTAACTGGTGGGGATAGAATCTATATGTTGCTACCTACGGAGAAACATCAATACTCCCTCTTCAACTAGAGGATTTATTATGTATTTTACTAATTAGCTTGTGCCGGAAGTACTGAACTTTACTTTGGATAGAGGTTTAGTAAGTATATTGAAAAATTCTCATCTGTGGATATGTATTGGAGTTACATTGATCCTTTTTGCACCATGTCTAGGATATAATATGTTAGAGACATATCTGATTTCATATCCACTATTCCATTTAGGTACATCAACACATGATTTTTTATACATGTCTATGTACTGATTGCAAGTTATATATCTGTTCTAGTGCCAACCAGACACATCAACTATCCAAGAGATTCTTTAAATATGAAGAAGAATCATCTTTAGACTCATCATCATATGTGTGGCCATGGAATTATAGTCCATTATCCAAAATCTATTCAGGATTTCTATTGTTTATTTTCCATGACTGAGGAAAATATCATCTGGTTCCTTCCACACCTCAAATATTTAAGAATAATCCAAGACTCTTGAATACTCTACTCTACTTCCTTTTGTATATGAGAGTCGTGTAGATCTCCTCTTAACAAGAGATTCATTAACCAGTTTTACTAGTTCTTCAAGACCTAGTGAATATGGATTCTCCCTCTCAACATATGGATGGAGAGAATCACAATCTAGGTACTCTTTTAGGGAGTCTCATGCTTCTCTATTCCTAAAACATATTGAATCCCTTTTGACACATGAATGTGAACATGATAAATAAATATCTCTAGGTGTCTTTTCATCCAGAATATCATTAGGGATTCTATTTTGGATATATATTTTGTTGGAGGCTTCTTCCCATATGACCTTCCTGATGTGCTTCTATATGCTTCATGCTTCACATTATGAAGGGAAGTTTTGAACCCCCCTCGTAGTGACATACAAGGGAATTTTTGAACCCCCCTCATAGTGACATATGAAGTCAGTTTAGAACCCCCCTCGTAGTCATAATAAATCATAATAAAATATATTTTATTTAAAACATAAATATTAAAATATCATTAGGGCACGAAGGAATCGAACCTTTAACCTCTTGTTTGTAAAGAAGGCACTCTACCATTGAACTATAACCCTTTAAGAATTGGGGAAAGGGGAAATATTGACACCAATATTGTATCATTTGTATTTCTAAGCCGTCTATGTTTTTCAATTGTCTCCACATCATCTGAAGTTAACCCATTTTCATTTTTTAAAGCACTTCTATGGTCATAATCCTTTGAAGTTCCATGTAATCAACAAAAAGTGTAAATATTCAGATCCTAGCCTATTAACTCATGTGAAATTCTTTCCTTGTGTTTAATAGAAACTACTGCTCGTTCAATATCTAGTTCACAAATTTATTCAATTCACCAATCAACCAAAATATTGGATGCAATTGGGTTAATACACCTTCTTAGCACCTTGAGGTCTTATGACCAAGGTAAGAATGATTTGGCAGCCTGTAATACAATAATAAAATATTTCCATCTTTGAATAAAACTTAAGTTGAAAAACACCTACATTTTATAAACTAGATTTCCCTTTTTCATAGCGTTTTTCATCCTATGACATTTTGTAGTTCCTTGTTGTACTTAAGTAAGAAATATTTGAAGTCAATGGTTTGCCTTGACTCCATACAATCTAAACATATTTTCATGATGTCATTTCAGAGTGTACACATTCTGCATCTCTTCTACTAAGATCTAAACCATGTTCCTGTAATTGTCAATCATTTTCCCCTTAGTATCCTCACCATCTCTTCCACTAAGTGAAAATATATTTCGATTTGGTATATTGAGTACTAGGGCATATTCTCCATAAGTGGTGACACAATTCTCAATATCAAAAGCAAGGTGGATTCAGAAAGCAACATCAATGGATAATTTGGTAAATGTGATTATTGATTACATCATGGGTGTGACATCCAATTTTTCAATTCTAAAGATGGAAGTGGCATGGAGGATTGACTGAGTGAGAATATAAGCCGAGGAACAAGCTATGGCATTCCAATATCACTACAATTGAATTGACCATGTCCTCATAATTATCTTATAAAATGGAAAGAAGTCAATATGGTGCTTCTACTCTATTTATATGTGAAAGCATAGTTTGTATCTATTACAAAATCCTTAACCAGGGATCATACACTTTACTAGATAAAATTCAAATCATGGCTAGGGTGATCAACAAACAATAAATAATAACTCTAGGAATTCAAATTCGTTTTTAGGGTGTGTTACTGCCAGTTTTCTTCGGTATATCCATGTGAATTTATTCACACTTCTAGAAGGAGGGTTGCACGAGGTCTTGATGTTGTTGTATTTTATGAGTAAGTGATTCATGGAAGGTACCCTCATAGAAGAATTTTAATGACTATTTAATGAGTGGCAAGCCTTGATCTAGGCCTCAGAAGAAAAAACATTCACTTATAATTGAAGAATGTTTTGGATTTTACTGTGACCTTCTGTTGGATATTATGAGCCTAAAGATGACATCTCCCTACTTGTAGCAACAATGATCCAATTTGGGTGTGTTATTTGGATCAAAAAATTATCCAAAAGTCACCATATCATTGATTATTTTTCTAGTTAGCATGTTCGTGACATTCTTGCAGTAGGAAAAGACAATTCAAACTTATTATTGCAGATTCTAGGTACTTCTGAGCACCTCAAGGAAAAAAACGTGAGATAAAGAAGCAATAAATCTATATTTCTAATCATTATTTCACCCAATATCAGCCATAAGGACTGTTGACTTGAATTTTCGTGTATCTAGTGTAATATAAAGAAGTAGTTTCCATTTATTCTATCTTCTACATGACATTGAGATGGTACTAAATTACCAATATTAATGCTCGGTTCTGTAGCTAAATGAAAGAAACACAAGAGGCATCCATGGGAACTTGAAACTGTTATAAAACTCAACAAACGTGAACTTATGTATTTCTCAACCTTGGAAAATCTAGGTTGGATCCAAGATTATTCCAGAAATATTTGTGGACATTTGAGTAGTAAACTATATTTTTGAGAAATTTGAATACTATGGAGACAATACCCTCTTTTCAAAACTGATTATGTTTCCATCTCATTAAATGAACATAGAAAATAATTTATTTGGTGTTGATAAGGCTCAAATACATATGAAAATAAACACTCATATATTGTGGGCAGAATCGTAGCTGGTTTATGTGTCGAGCATGAAAAATAAATTATGATAGGCTAGGCTTATAATGGATTTTCTCTGGTAATACCTCTTGTTCATAATGCAATGGTAAAAGTTTCTATGAGTTTCTGTCTTCAAAATAATGCATCAATTTCTATCTTAGCATCCCGGTTTTTAGGAGCAAAGAAGGTTATTATTGTTGATTGGAATGTACACCATGGGGATGGGATATTGATGATCTTTGAGGGAGATCAATGAGTTTTTATATATATACTTACATAGACATGAAGAGGGTTTCTATCATGGTAGTGGTATTGATACTAAGGTTGGTAGATCCAAAGGGTGAGAGATACTCGGTGAACATTCCATGGAAATTTTGAGTTGGGGATACTGAAAATATTTTTTTTGGCATTTGAACATGTCATTATTCCAATAGCGAAGTAGTTTTAGACTTGATTTAACAATTAGATGGTTATGATTAAATTCTATGAAGTCACTCCTAATTGTTTTGCAAACATGGCATGGATGTTGATGTTGAGTTGACTCTCAAAGGGAAATATGCTTGAAGGAGGTTATAATCTACTCTCAATATCTGCCTCAGCTACAACAATTAAAGATAATTTGATGTGGTTTTGTAACCACATGCACTAACCCATGGGTTGGAACTCTACTTTCAAAACCGTGGAAAATTCCTGTTGGAATTTTCAGATCATTGGTTTAGTTCAAATTGTAGGAGAGCAGTTTACACTGCTCACCCTCCCTCCTTTCTGTAAACTGCTCTATATTTTTTAAGACTGGGAAATGATAAGCATTCTCATTGAAGTGGATTGAGAAAGAGACCGTTCATTCTCTGAACTAAGAATGGATAGGGGAGAAGCCCTCAGTGAAATTATGAACATTAAGAATATGTTGAAGAGGATGAATTCCCAGATGGAAGGATTGAAACAGTCCATTGAGCACCTAAAAAACCATATGGAGCAACATAATAAGACATGTGATGGGCTTGAAATCAAAGTTAGGGAATAGGGGGGAAGATAAAGAAAATTTTCAATGAAAGATAAATGCATTTCAATATGATCTCGAGTTTCACCCAAGGAAACCAGTCTTATGTTGGGCATTGCAAAGTCATAAAAGAAATCAAAGAAGAGATAATCCAACAGACAACTATGGGAATATTTGAAGGTCCAAGCTCCCAGGTTTAGGCTCAGGCTCAAAATGACCAGTACATGGATGAAAACCATAGTTCCATGTTTTCTCATAAATATGTAATGATTATATGTTTTTCAGATGCATATTATTACTAGGGAAATTTTTTAAGCAGTATAGCCGTATGAACTTTCTGAAAATTTTGTATGCACTATGGGCCTATAATGCTGAAGGTTTTTTAAAGAATTTGCTAAACTCTGGGCATAAAATTTTATGTTTGAAATTATTGTTTCCCAAAATATGATAAAGGCCTTTCAGTGTTTCATAACATCAAAAAGAGTGATGTTCTAAGTTATCACCTCTAGGCCTGCAACCTTACCCTATAATGATGATGTGAGATGGATGTTATTAGTCGGATGTTTAAACTGTGAAATATTGAAGGTATACTAAGCAAAAAGTTTAAGTAAATCTTTAGAGAAGAAAACCCTAACTTGGTTGACTTCGTCAAATAATGGCAGGATTAAGAGAATACTTTCACAGAAAAGGAAAATAAGATATACCTAGTACAATACTTCAAATATATGCATCGATTGTTAGCTACCATGATTTTTAGATTCCATTAGCTCACCACTCAGCTAAATTATGACAGGTATTCAATTGGGTGCATATCCTATCGTTCAATATCCCAAACATTGTGAGAGTGATAAAACATTACCGAGGAGTGAAAAACAAGTCTTTTACATGCCTGCCTTTTTATCCTCTAATGGGTTGGGACTAGAACCCTAATATGCTCCTTGTACATGTGTATTGTAGTGAATTGTGGGCTTAAAATTTCAAGAATCCCTTCAATGCAATACATGAATATTTCATGGACCCTCTATACTCCATCATCTTCAACCAACCAACCCCTAGAATTTCAAAAGAAGCTAGGGAAATTATAAATATTATAGGGTATTGGTACATCCAAGAATATTTCACTTATATTAGGGATTTTGGTGCTTCCCCTGCCCCATATTTAATTCCTCAAGATGTTTTGTATAGTTTAGTTCTTAGAAGAAAATACGACTTGCAAATAATGAGTACCAAAATATTCTAATACAAAACAGTTACAGACAAACATCAGATAGAAGTTTCCATTATGTTTGTTCAAGTAGAAATTAACATCATACTTAGATAATGGTGATGTATTGAATGAACACAATAAACTCATGCAAAATTTGTATTTTTGCACTATTTCACATTGACAGACAAAAGAAATTCAATACAAGAACAAACAACTATCTTCAAGAACTACTCGCAATTGAAAAGCTAAATAGACTACAAAAATTGATGATAAGATGATATAAGATAATTTTATTAATGTCTAACAAATGACCATTACATGTGGATCAATGGGACTAAAAGAGTACATGAGTACATTATGGGAGTTTAAAAGTAAATCATATATCGAATATTGGGTGGGGAAGTATATTGAGTTGCTTAGTGCCTCTTACCATGATTTTTCATCCTTACCTATGGAATTTTCGACCCATTTAAAATTTCCCATCCACTATGAGACTAGGACATAACTATTGAAATCACTGTGTCAAAATACCTCCACTGATATTTATAATCATATTCATTAATGGAGAAGAAGTTGGTGCCTCATTCACACTAAAATCCCAAATCAATTTTTAGCTTATTGGTTTGTCAAGTCTTTATTGCCACTAATTTCCAAGGATTTCATTATGTCAGGTGCACTTACAGATGATCAGGTCATCCTCAAGGCACAACAACTATATTTGATCTATTCTCATTCTAATACTTTATATGATATCATTGCCCATACCTCTGGACCTTCAACCAATCAACCCAGACCTACTACTGGATTGCATGTTGATGTAATTGTAGATGTTGTTATCAACATTGCAATGAATCAAATGGTTGATAAAATGGGACTAATTACTATCAGTCAACCTCGTCTATTAATCAACCCATAGCCCCATCATATTCAAGCTTGAACCATCCCTCCAAAGTCAACACAATGCAAACCACATTGGCTAGTAATGGTAATCATTAAGGGATAACAACTACTGCAACAACTCATGCGAGAGAGTGCTCTGAAGGCCCTGCATGCGCATTCGTGACCTAGCCGCTGGGGGCGTCATTCCTTCCATGGATCTGCCAGATCCAGATTCCATTGAGGACAGGTTTCATTCCATCGGTGCCGCCATGCCTCCTGTTCAAGCAGCTACGACCCCTTCTTCCAAGTTCGTCAAACATGCAGAGATCCCCAAAGTGAAGCTTAGCTCAGCAGCTTCAAAGAGAAAAGCAGTCACCCTCTCTAAGAAAGGTCTCATAGGGTTATTCACCGGCCTATGGCCTTCCCCTCGCTCAGTGGAGGTCTGGTTGAACAAAAAATGGAGAACCCTAATACAGGGGGAGGTTCAGCAGATCTTCTGCGGGAAAGGTTATTTTGCTTTCATCTTTGAAAGGAAGGAAGATCGGGATTTAATCTTCAGGAACAAACCTTATTTCATGGGCCCAAGAGGAATGTACTTAAACAAATGGGATCTATATTTTAACCCAGAGAAAGATATTCCAAAAGCAGTTCCTATGTGGGTCAAGCTCCCTCACCTCCCTCTTCACTGCTGGAATGATGAGGACTTTCGAGTAATAGGGAACACCCTCGGGAAATATGTAGACAAATCTGAACCAAAAGCCCTGATGTTCTCCTGCGCTCGCAATTGTTTTGAAGTAGATCTTGAGAAGGGTTTACCGGAATCAATCCTGCTCTCCATCGACGGTTGGAATCATCTCCAAACAGTGGATTACGAGAAAATCCCTTTTAAATGTAAGTATTGCCATGAATATGGCCATTTTGCAAAATCCTGTCCGAAAAATACTGAAAAACCCATCTCGGATGACGCCCCAACTGAGGGATGGAACGTTGCAAGCGGGAAGAGGGTAGCCAAGCCCTCAAAACAACAGAATCCCACGCCAAAGAACCCCTCCGGAAATAGGTTCGAGGTCCTGGATTCAGAGACGCAGGAGGAAGGAAACAAAGAAACAACCCTTGAGATGGAGAACCAGGAGTCTGTTCCCCCGGTCAATGTTCCCCAATAGGAAACGGAAGATTAGGACAAGGGCATAGAAGGAAAGCAGAACCAGGAAAAGGAAGTCTCGGGCAAGGGGCCTGAAAGCCCTAAGGAAAGGAAAGATCAGTCGGCAACCTCTGAAGGATCCAATTCGCGGGCAGGGGCAAAAGCTAGTGCCGAAGAAATAACCGATACTTCTACTGAAGAGCAAGAACCCCAGTCTAGGAAAGGGAGGAAATCTAACAGAATCATTAGAGAGCAGGAGGCAACAAGGGAAAAGGTGCCCGGCAAGCAGGCGAATCTGGATTTCTTAGTAAAAACCTTGTAGGTGAATAAATATCTACTCACAGCAGAAGAGGAGAAAAAGGAGAAAGATAGGGCCCTCAAGCAATCTAGGAAATAATGAAAGTAGTCTCCTGGAATTGCAGAGGCCTGGGAGGTATGCAGAAATTAGAAGTTATCAAACGGTTTAAAACAATGGAAGCAGCCTCAATTTTTCTCATCCAGGAGACTAAAAAATCAGCAGAAGACAGTATATCCACCATCAAAAGCATATGGCCAAAAGGGACAGGTCTTGCCATCAGTGCATCTGGGGCTTTGGGAGGGCTTCTTTGCTGGTGGAACTTAGACCAGTTCGCGCTATGTTCGGCTATAGAAAATAGGAATTGGATTCTTATTAAACTTGAAAATAAAAAAAACAACAATGAGCAGTTTTGGATTGGGAATGTTTATGGCCCAACCATGAACTCCCAGAAGGAGAGCTTTTGGACATCTCTATAAGAGCAAAGCGAAGACAAGAAGTTGATACCCTGCTTCATAGCAGGTGACTTCAACGCCACTATCTTTGCGGAAGAGCGTAGAGGAGGATCCAAGGTGAGGGATCCCTTTGGGGAAAGGATGGAGGACCTCATTTCTCAATGGGATCTCACTGATATCAAACCTAAAAATGGAATCTACACTTGGAGCAATAGAAGACTAGGCCTTGGACATATAGCGGCACGAATGGATCGGTTTCTAGTAAGCTCCCATCTCCTCAATCCTGTCCCGGAAGTCAAAATTTTGTGCTTTGCTGTCTCGGATCAAAAACCAATTTGTCTCTATTTTCCACCGGTGGAAAACTTGGGACCTTTACCATTTAGATTCAACAAAATATGGTTGGAGTCAGAAGACGTTTGGGTTATCATCTCCAACACCTGGCGCTGCTTTATCCTAGGTTCCCCAGCCTATTCATGGGAACATAAATTAAAAAGGGTTAAGGAAGCTCTCAAATTGTGGGCAAAAACCCAATTCCAGGAACCAATGGAGCAAAATAAAAACATTGTGAAGGAAATGGAACAGTTGCAAAGAGAAATGGAAGTCAATACGATCACCAAAGAGCATCTCCTCAAGGAGATTGATCTTGAAACGCAACTTCAGAAAATCCTCAGGCAAGAAGAGGAGGGATGGAGGCTCCACTAGCGAATCTTCTGGCTTAAAGGGGGAGATCTGAACACAAAGTTTTTCCAAAATCAATGCAAGGACAGGCAGCACTGGAACACTATCAAGGAACTTAAATCTGAAGACGAAACAGTCATCCAAGGGCAGACGGCCATCAGCTCAGAGGTAAGAAATTTTTTCGAGCATTTATATAATGATGAGGAGCCAACCACTCAACGCCTTATGGAAGAGATGGCTTCTGACATTCCCCCCCTCATTAGTCCTGAAGATAAACTCAGGCTTGAATCCCCCATCTCAGAAGAAGAGGTTCAAAAAGCAATTTGGAGTCTTCATCCAGATAAAGCTCCAGGCTCGGATGGATTCCCTATGTGTTTCTACATAATATTTTGGTCTCTTATCAAGAGGGACCTAATGCGTCTCATGTCTTGGATGGCTAAAGGAAACATGGGGGGAGCTACTAATTCTACCTTCCTAGCTTTGATCCCTAAAGAGACCAACCCCACTTCTATTAAAAAATTCCGGCGTATCTCTTTATGCAACGCCTCCTATAAAAAAAATTCTAAAGTTCTCTCCCTGAGGCTCAAACAAATCATACCCTCCATTATATCCCCCAACCAAGGAGGCTTCATCTCAGGCAGGCACATTAGCGATAATATCCTTCTAGTTCAGGAAGCTGTCCATTCTAGTTCCAAGAGGGGTGAGCCCGGGATGGCCATTAAGTTAGACCTAGCCAACTCCTTTGAAAGGATGAGGCATTCCTTTATCATCATGGTTCTTGACAGATTTGGGTTCCCTCCTGCCTTCATCAATCAAATTCAAGCTTGCATAACTTCCCCCTGGATAGCCCCTCTTATTAATGGTAGACCCTCATCTTTCTTCAAAGCCTCCCGCGGGGTGAGGCAAGGCTGCCCGCTCTCCCCTTTCCTTTATATCCTGGTCACTGATTCCCTCAGCAGAAGACTAGCTATACTTCAAGCCGAAGGCTCTCTTCCAGGCCTATCTTTCCGAAATGGAGTTAATCCCATCAACCACACACTATTTGCAGATGACACTATCTTTCTGGGAATAGCTTCCACTCAAATTGCTAGGAACTTTCTACACCCCTTCGATTCTTTCCTCCAAGCCTCGGGAAGCTCAGCAAACCTGAACAAGTGCCAAATCTATAGCTGGAACTGTCCTCCCCCAATCCTGCGTAGCATATCCCAAATTCTTCAAATTAAAACCAATCCTCATTGGACCCACTTCATTTATTTGGGTATTACCGTTGTCAAAAAATCTATGACTTCCTCTATGTGGATCCTGGTCGTCCAAAAAATAAAGGACAAGATACAATCTTTGGGCTCGAAGTGGCTAAACTTAGCAGGGAAAACTGTGCTAATTCACTCCATTCTGTCTTCCTACCCCATCTATACCAGCTCAATGGTTCTTGCCCGCAAGCATATCATTAATAGCATCAGTAAGGAGATCAGAAGGTTCCTATGGTAGGGAGGGAAAGTCTAGACTAAGAAGTTTCACTTGGTAAAGTGGGACACGGTAAAACGGGCTAAAAGTCAAGGAGGACTAGGCATCAGAGATCCAGAGTTCATGAACAAAGCTATGGGAGCCAAAATGATTTGGAGATTGGTGTCGGGAAGAAGGGACTGGTGGAAGAAAGTTATCCGAAAAAAGTATATTAGAAGACCCCGGTCAAAAATGATGGATAACACATGGACAGGTAAAGGAACAACTTTATGGTAGCTCTGCAAAGAATCCATCAACATTATAAAAGAAAAGTGCTACTGGATCCCAGGGAACGGGAAAAGGATAAATGTTTGGACCAGCAGAATTTTGGGGCAGCCTCCTATCTCCTCGCTGCCAGGACTGGCTCCTTTAGCAGAATGGTCGAGTGGCCAGGGGATCCAAACTCTCTTCGACCTCTCACATTGGGACATATCAGGACAATGGAGGGGCTGGAAAGAGCTCACACCCCCAGCACATATGGCAAATGCAGCAAACTCCCTGCGCTTGAGTCTTCACGGTCTCTCCTTATTGCCAGTAATAGATAAGGATCGACTTGGTTGGGGACTAGTAGGTCAGTACAGTGTCAAAGAAGGGTATAAGACTATTTCTGCAGAACCGAATACCGGAGAGAAAATTTGGAAGAAGGTATGGCACCTGGACAGCATCCCAAAAGTGAATAGCTTCATTTGGACCCTTTTGCATAACAAGCTACTCACAGCCGAGAACCTGCAAAAAAGGGGCATACTTGGTCCTTCTCGATGTGCCCTGTGTGGCTTAGCCGAAGAGACAACCAACCATATATTTTTCCAATGCAAAACCTCTTTACTTTCCTGGGAGATCGTCCTCCCTCCGGATTTCCGGCGAGTCCTGCCAAACTCAGCAATTCAGCTCTTCAAAGACTGGACGAGCCTCTTCCCTGGGACTTTGAGAAAGAAACCCATCTTGAGCCGCCTTTGGGCTTCTCTCCCAAAGAATATTTGTTGGCAGCTATGGTTAGCAAGAAATCGTTCCATATTCAAGGAGGAAAAACCCATCTCGGTCTTTATTGCAGCAAAAACCATAAGGAATGATCTCTAAGAAGTATGCCTCCAACAAAATCGTCTTCCCGACGCAAGATTCCATCCCTAAACCATATGCCACATGGTGCAAAAAATTTTTGAAAGAGGGAAGCTCCCTTCAGTCCAAAAGCAACACAGGAAGAGTAAAGCATCCTGGAAGGACCCTTCCCTGGGAAATTTGTCTCTTTGACAATGAATTTAAGCTTTGGCTCAAAGAAAAAAACTCATTTGCCTTTTTCTTTGATGGTGCTTCGAAAGGTAATCCAGGGGTGGCAGGCGCGGGGGGGATCCTCTTGAATCCCGAAGGATATGTTGACCAGACCTTTGCTTGGGGGCTTGGGAGAAGAACCAACAACGAAGCGGAATGGCTGGCCCTTATTCAGGGTCTTCACCTCTTACATAATATGAATATTCACAGGGTTCTGATATTTGGGGACTCAAGGCATGTCATTTACAAGATGGTCAATGGATATCCTTCAGGAGCTATCAAATGTCGTCAGTTACATGGGAAAGCCAAGCTTCTCATGTCCAACTCCTATGAGATTTATCATATCCTTTGGCAAAACAACACCGCTATGGATAGTATGGCCAATGTGGGAGCCTCCCTCCCGCAAGGACTTTTCAGTCAGAATGGAGCCCAGCCCTCTTTCAAACCTATTCCTTAATGAGGTGCTAGATGCTTTCTACTCACTTAACCGCCTCTTGGGTTTTCCTATTGTCGCTAATAACCCGCCCCTAACTCAATGATATTACCCCTCTCCTCCCTTCCTTTCATCCGTCTTTCCTCTCCCCCACTTCCTCTATCCCTTACCCTCTTCCCTCCCTCCCTCATTATCCCCTCCTTCCTTTAGCCCTCCCTCCCTTCTTATTTTTCCCCATTCTCGATTTGCACCTCCCCTTTGCAGCTGGCCTCCATTTTGCCGGCTCTCCTCATTTAAATGCCCGTCCTCTCACCTTCTATCGCCTGGCCGCGTGGACTACGACCTGCCCTTCCCATTTCTCGAGCTCCCCCTGCATTAAATCGATGAGGCGGTGGGATTATTGCTATCCTCCCCCGCACGTTTGTTCTGGTCTCGGGCCTCTCCATATGCCGCTTCACTGTGAAGTCATGCATTCTCTCGTGAACTTGGATGTGTTCGGCTCTCATGAAAAGTCTCAATTTCTTCAGGAGTTAGTGACTGGTATAGAAGGAGGTCATTTGCATGGTATTCCCTGGCAGGTCCTCCCCTTGATTCACTCATTTGTTCAGGAGAGGCTGTCCCTTGCAGCACTCTCCAATTGCCACTGTAATCTCATCTCTGCGCTGTGGCCCCGAGGCTCTGGTGCAGGCATAAACTCCATTCATTTTGGCAGCCCGCGTCGTATTCTAGGTTGTATCTGTTCCGGGTGGAAGGAGGGCGCGGTTGGAACTCTGGTCTTCTCTGACAGGCAGGGGGATTCAGTGCTCCAGTAAGAATTGTTAGTGCTCAATTGCATTCTTAATTGTCCAGTGCTTGAGGTTTCGAACAGCACGTTAATAGCTGATTCTCTGTACAGACAGTTTGATTGTATAGATATCTCCTCTGATTCACAGAAGATGGCTTAGCCAGGGGACAACGCAGGCATTCAAGACATCAAGAAAAATTTGAGGCGTCTGTATGAGATGGTTTCCATAGGAATCATGGATAACAGGGAGATAGCCCGAGACATAAAAAATATGGAGGACACTGTGAGCTACACTTCCCAACATATCAGCAATCATGACTCCAGGATTGACGATAACGAAAGAACCCTGTGCGAGATGCTGGGGAAGGTGGATAGAATTCAGGAGGACCTTGAGTGGCTCATTTCCATGAACCAGGGCAGCAGGATCAATGGATAAACCGTTGCAGAGGAACGTCCAATGGAAGAAGAGTTCGTTGTGCAGCCAGTTCACTTCAAAGGCCACCTGTAATCTGGTTTTTTAGATAAATGTTTTTTTGTCTTTTATTATGTAAGCAATATATAAGGGTATATAGTGCCTGTACTGTTAGTCATCATGGAAGAACTCTGTTTGTAGTTTTTTGGGCTCCTTCTAGGATCAGCCTACAGTGCTCTACCTCTGATCTGCAGGAATATGCTTCCTATTTTTTTGCTATGTACTGAATGGCTGTGCACAGCACGTTTATATTATACATGTTTTTAGTTTCTGTTAAAAAAAATGGTAATCATTAAGGGGTAAGAAGAAGAAAAATCATAAGAATAAAACTAATGATGGGAAAAAGGTCAATCCAACCATAAATTATACTACCCAAGAAGGTGAAGGAAAGCACACCACTTGATTTCCCTGCATAATTTACAAATGAGACCATCTCACATACCAGTGTCTTCACATGGAGGAAATTCATAAGCATATGGTTCAATGATACTCCACATCGCAAAAATCTATGCTAAACAATATTTTTCCTCCATCTCAATGGAAATTGGTAGCATCTAATCCCACCCATATTCAAGGATATCATGGTGACAATTCCCAATCGAGGGATCCTCCCATAGTTTTTTTGTGTGAACACGATGTCCTTTTGCAAAATCATGTTCAAAACTCCAATGCTTCAAGTAAGAAGCCAATGACACTCAATCATACCTCAAACCATGTGCCTCATACCTCAAACCTTAGGCCTTGCTGTAGGATTTCAACCTTTATTAATACTTGTCTATCAAACCAACATAGGTTAGGGATGACCTAACAACACTATTTTTGACATATGAAATAAGGCAGATACGGCATTTAAATATTCAATTTAAAATGTGCTCTTACCCACGGTTTAGGTTAGGTTCCCTTCATTGTTGTCCAAAATACAGTCAACCAAATGCCTAAAGTATATTCTAAGTGGACAAGACTTTGATGATGTTTTCTTGCTGAGGATATCCCAACAATTTTTTTTTATTATTATTATGGGATTCCACCAAATTGCACGTAGAGGTCTAAAAGGAGATTAGGTCATCCATCATTACAATCTTTCATCAAAAACCTTACCTCTTAAATGTTAAAAAATGCCATCATTTTTAGCGGGAACAAGTACAACAAGAAAAGGCACAATGGGCCACTGAGTGAAAGAGAACATGACAAAGGGGCAGAAGTCCCCTATACTAGACCCAAATAAACATGTTTACCCTAAATAAATTTTTAATATGAAGGTGTAGTTAACCAAAATAAATGATCATATGAAAGGATTCAAGGGGCAAGTGGATATAATATTAGGTATATGCGGAATTAGATGGCCGGTGCAAAGTCCAACTTACAGCCATTCTCAAATGACATTATAAACGATTGGCCATAACATATTTTTTGAAGGATTTTCTTTATATTATCACTATGTTACGAAATTTGTAACATAGTGATAACATAGCAGGCCTGCTGGTAGCAGGGCAATATCTGGTAAAAGAGATCTGGTTAATACACCACTATGCACATAGTTTGTAACATAGTGATAATATAAAAAAAATTCTTCAAAAAATATGTTATGGCCAATTGTTTATAATGTCATTTGAGAATGGATGTAAGTTGGACTTTGCCTCGACCATCTAATTCCACATATACCTAAGATTTCATTATCTTAGAAATGGGACTCATAGCTATAAATCTCACACACTATGGGGTACACTTAAAATATTTTATGATGTCAGGATATCTTTACCATGAGGCATGGATAGCTAGTTTTTCCTGTGGTATTCTTTTGATTATTTTATTCTCATTTAAGTGGTCTTTCTATGCACTGTTCTATTTTTCATGAATATACATCTCTGAACCATTTCCATTTATTAGATATTTTTTCTTATAAATAATAAATAGCATGATAACACTCTTTACTTTCTATTTTTCTGGAACAATCAATTATTCTCTCTATATGGCTTGAGGACACACCATATATTTGATTTGGGGAAGATGGATTTGGAAAAATTAGATTGTTTTCATTATTTATGACAAATCTATTTATCTCTAACAAACGATAAGTATTTTCAGGAATGTAAATAGTGGAATTTGGTTATATCCTGAAGCATTATTTTACAGCAAAATTCAATATGGAAGATCTTATGAAAGATCGAATGAAGGTCCAAATGAAATATCAAATAGCGATCTGAATAAAAATGGTGATATTATAGCACTTATGATTAAAATTTGCTAACAAAATTTTGTTTTTGGGAAAATAGTTCTTACTTGCATTTCATTGTTAATAATCATATCCTCTTACCCAATCATGCATGAAAGTGATCAATCTGTTTGTTATTCAAAATGTGATTTATGTTTTTGTGTTACATGTTCAACCTACCCAAATATTTACTTTGGACATGGTTGAATTAATATCAAACCTTATAAAAGACAAAATTATTTTGAACTTGAGAACTGTTAAATTAAGAATGTTGAAAAACCCAATAAATCCATTTTTAACCTTCAGACATTGTTTGACATGAAAGATATGTTATTTTTTAAGTTTCAGGTTAAAGGAGTGAAATTTAAATTACCTTCTTCATCTGCCAAGTTGAAGGCAACTGCTAGTTTGCCTTCTTCCTAAATTGTTTTTATTTCTTTTTGCTCAGTGGGACCTGGCATTTCTCCGGTTTGGGGGAATGTTTTTTTTTTAACAGAAACTATAAAAGGATTGGTATTAAACAGGTTGTGCATAGCCATACATTACAGAAAAAAAGTGGATTCTGAGAGTTCTTGCAGTTCAAAAAAGGAGAAAACAAAACTAGTCCAAAAGGATGACCAAAGAACTCCACATAGAGTTTTTACATAGCGTCTAAGGACTGAGGTAATATATAACCTGATAAACTATTGATTAAGGAACAGACAAAAAAACATGAACTATTAAAACCATTAAAAATTGCCTGGATGCTTCATGGGTTGGACAACTGACTCCTCCTCCATAGGGTGAGCTACTGCTGCAGGAGTTTCGAGAGCCTGACTGCCTTGGTTCATGCTTACCAAATGCTGGAGGTCTTCCTGAATTCTGTCCACCTTGCCCATGATTTCCTTGAGGTTTCTTTTAGTGTCATCAATATTGGAGTCATGATTGCTTATCTGATATGAGGTGTAACTGACCACCTCCCCCATATTTTTTACCTTTTGGGTAATTTCCTTGTTGTCCATAATGCCAATAACCATCATTTCATACAAACGCCTGAGATTTTTCTTCAAATCTGCAAGCCTGGTGTTCTCATTTGCTTGTTCCATTCTTCCTTGTCTGGGAATGGCAAGAGCAAGTAAGGAGAAATTACTGTGAAGAGCCCAAACTGCACCTTCAAGATCTTGAGCCTGTTAGCCACCAGAAAAACCACCAAGAACTGAGTTGAGAGTGCTAACTTCCTGCAGGAGAGAGTCGTGTTCTTTATTGCTTTGACAGGAAAGAGTGCCGACCACACTTTCTTCCCACCCTGAGCAATTAAAACCAATAATCGAGTTGTTTCCTGCTATGAAAGACTGATCATCAATGGTAAGGCTAAGCCCAGAACCAAAGTTCGAAAGCCACAGAGGAATGTCAGCTTATGGAGAGCAGAAGCAGGTAAAGAAAGCAGCAAGAGCCAACCTTTCTTTAACAAAAATCCTGGTAAGAGGCAGAGACTCCCACGGGATCTCCTGCAAAATACCCTCGCCTACACCTAAGATAATATCCAGCAGAGTCCTCTCCGGAGAGATCACAGAACGAATGGAGTGCACACCATTACCAAAGGGAGCTTGGGGGTGGGGAAGGATTTGGGAGGAAGACATAATGAGGAGGACGATAGGACCCAGAGTGTGCGAGCTGTCGGTTTGGGGGAATGTTGATGCTATATTTGTTATCGTCTTTGGCAGTTAAATTACTCATTTAAACACATGTTTTATTATATTTTGCATATTTTATGTCACGTAGATAATTATTCAGCCTTAGGTATGAGTGTATTTAAGGTTTATATGAAATCACTTTATTATTATCATTTTTATGGTTTTATTAATTAAAAATGACATTATTAAAGCACATTTGATGAATTAATTGATTTGTATATTTGTTTGCAAATTTTGTAAAATTTTTAGGCCACATTAATAAACAGAACGCATTCATCCTGCCTTCTGCACAGCACGTCCAACTTGACGTCAAACTTGTCATCCAACCCATTGTGTGAAACTTGTTGGTAGTTTGCCATGTGTTGAAACATGTTGCTTTAGACTGTAGTCCTGAAGCGTTCCAGCAGACAGACACTTTGTTCACCCTAGATAGACGCCCAACGTATCCAGCTCATGGCCCAACTTTTCATTCAATTCTTCATTTAGATCGCTCATCAGACTGCGCACTACTGAGAATTAATTTAGGGCATTTAAAACGTGAAACAACCTGCAAATGTCCTGTTATCCATGCATCTGGGTGATGAAGTTCACTTCTAGATAATTCGCTAGCCTGCATTCTCCTTCGCTTGCCACCACATCAACAATCCATGCGTTGGATTGATGCATTTAACCTATGCTCTAGAATATTTTCTAGTATGCTCTCCTCTGTTCACCATCAACCCACTTGCTGCGATATGGGAGGAACCTCTGCACCACATTTGAAGACCATTCGCGGTAAAGAGGATCATGTTTGTTTGTTGTTCAATAAAGAAGACCAGAACTACGCTGAAGAAGGGAGGATGCTTGCATGTTGGCCTGAAATCTGTTTTGTGCCTTTATGATTGGCTAAATTTAGAGAGCAGTCGACCACTAAAGGGTCGACTTGCTCATCTCTATAAACTATTATATATAGCAGCCTCTGTGTGAGAACTCAGTTAGCTAGAAGATCTAGGTAGAGCCAAGAAGAATCGCTTCATGATTTGATTTTCTCTTAAGCACACTATATTTCTATTCCACCATTTGAATAAAGATCTTTGTGTGTTGTTGTGGAAGTTTTCGTTTGAGTAGAAGTTAGCCAGGCACCACCCCTGATTGCTGAGAGGGACCCTCATCAACCAAAGGTTTCTTTTCTTGTTTATTTCTTTTATTTTTCTGTTGTAGCTAGTTTAATTTATAGTGTGTTTTATTATTTCTGTAATGCAATTTTACTTCTGAATTAGATAAGTTAACTATGTGCATAGTTTGCTTTCAGCTTTGTTTTTAGTCATTTCATTTCCAGCTTATTGTTTGGTTTATTTGCAAGTTAGAAAGAATAGATTGTTGTTTATCAAAATAAATAGATTCAGTATTTTTTATTTCATTTTTGTCATAAATTATCAGTTTATGCAATTTACATTTCAGTTTATTAATATGCAATGGTTTCTTTATGCTTATGCTTATGAATTTGTTTAAGTCTATTTCATTGTAAAATTTGCTTAATAAGTAGGTTTATTTATTGTTTCTATGCATTAGATTTACATCTACATGAATTTAGCTAAAGATTAGTTTATTTAGGTTAGTTTTTACTATCTTAACTGTGCAAACTGTCATTCGGACAGCCTATTCAGTCTGTTATTCAGCCACCCCTTTCAAACCCACACTTCAATCTGTCATTCAACCCTTAGTTATGTTTTTAGTGTTTTTTTATGTATTTTGAGATTGTTTTTAGTTCTGTTTTGTTAATGTATGAATTACGTTTTGACTGTAATAGTTAGATGATAGTTTTGTTTAATATTAAAGTTGAAGTTTAATTGTTTTAGTTTATTTATTAAAGTTTTATCATTTTTCCTTATTTCTTTTCTCCTTGAATGTGTGTTAAGTTGTTTATGATTTTGTTTCTTGAGTATTGTTCATGATTTTGTTTTACTGTTGTATTGTTTTGTGTTTATTCCTTTTGGATTGATTTATCCATTTGCATGTGAGATTTAGTGTTATATGTGTTATATTTAGTATGTTTTTAGGTTGTCTCTTTTACGTTGTGTTATTGTTGAAAGAACTTGTAGGGAAGAACCTAAAGATATTTCTTTTATTAATTTTTCTACTTGCTTATAAGTTAAGTCCTCCTTGCACCCTAGTTTTCCATTTGAATAGTTAATTATTGCTTGCATTTCAGTTTAAAGTTATAAAATAAATTATGAACTGTTTAGTTTATTATTCTGTCTCAGTTTAATTACCTTCATAATTGTATTCTTAGGAGTTTGACTCGGTTTTTCATTTTGAAAGATATTTCAATCTTTTGTTTGTTAAAATATTTCCACAACACCATAAGAACCCCTCTGCCTTCGCATATATTTTGTGTCAAATCTAAGCTTACCAACCCTGGTTGATAATTAAAGAATAGGTGTATTAATTTAGACATTATAAAACACCAACACCCCATATAGATGAAGATTTTGGACCTGTTTTTCTGACGCCACTGGTAGGACTGACCATATAGATGATAATTTTTCCTTATTGTTTATGCCCTATCCTGGTGCAAAAGTAATCTTTGTCTTTGTTGCTTCATTTAGAAATAAGATACCTCCATCACCTCCCAAAGGAGGTTCCCCTTGGATTGCTCCATCAGAGAACCCCCATAGATTGTTTCTGTCTATGACCGACACTTTGAGCACACTTCTTGGTTTTTGTTTGGGTACCTTTTTATGTTCCATTACCTTCTCCAAAAGTAGTTTAATTGTTATTTATGTGGATGTCCATGTGTTTTTGAAAATAGCTCTATTTCTTGTTTCCCATATAGTGAAAAAAGAGCTGGAAACGATTCATGGTTACATACCCTTTCATTTCTCCACCACTTTTTCATTCTGTGCTCTGGATGTTAGGAATTATGATCCAAAATGTAATAATTAGAAATTTAGTTTAATAAATGTAAAAGGGCATCTACACACTCACGTGATTATGTGAGGTGTCCCTTAGTTAGTTTCAGTAACGGTAAATTAGTTGTTACTCTTTGGATATTTAAATCCATCGAGTTTTCCATGTGAGTGAATTTTTCGAGACTTAGCCCTCACATCTCTGTGATGTAATTATTTTCCTTCTTCTTTAATAAAATTATGTGTTTGAGGACACTTTGTCAAAGTGGTATCAGAGCACGTGGTTAAAGCTTGGTCTGGTTGGAACCTGGTTGGAAGGTGCTAAAGGTTGTTTGAAGAAGGTGACTTTCAAGGTTTTGGAATAGCGAAATTTTGACCGTAAGTTAATGCTTCCTATTCTTTTGGGATTAAAAAAAAAAAGAATCTATGCTGAAAAGATTAATGCTTCCTATTCTTTTGGGCTAAAAAAGAATCTCTGCAGAAAATATTTTTTATAGTCTCAGTTTTTTTTTCATTTTACTTGGAGAGAGTAAAATATTATTATATTTTTTTAAGGCAAGGTTATTTAAAAATTTTGTGGAAGAGAATTTAAAAAAAAAGGAAGACACGTATAAGTTCTTATTTTAAAAAAAAAATCATCTTATTGTGCTCACTCACTGAGAGAGATAGCATAGCCGGTGTTGGTATAGAGATGTCCGAATCAGCATAGAAGAAGAGAGAAAACCAGCATTGAAAAGAACCAGCAAAACCAGCATTGAAGAGAGAAAACCAGTAGGCATTGAAAAGATAAAACCAGCAAGCATTGAATAGAGAAAACCAGCGTTGAAGGGAGAAAACCAGCAGGCATTAAAGAGAGAAAACCAGCTTTGAAGAGAGAAAACCAGCAGGAATTGAAGAGAGAAAACCAGCAGGCATTGAAGAGAGAAAACCAACAGGCATTGAAGAGAGAAAACCAATGTGCGTAGAGATAGAAGAGTTCACAATCTTGTATAATTTTTTCACTTTTCATTTAATTCAAGACTTATGTAATGTTTTGAAAAGTGAATAAGTTGTTTTGGAGAGATAAGGTAATTTATTATTCATTTTTACTTTTGGATATTTTTTATATTAAGAAGAAAAAGGTGGAGAAATAAAACTTAAAAAAAAAGGTTATTTTTGGAGTTGATGGGATTGGATCTTGTGACCTCCCACTCAACCATCTTGTATCTCTCCAGTTCACCTATAAATATTTGTTATTTTTTGGAGTGATAAGGTGTAATTTTTTATTGGGCATTGGAGTAATAAGGATTATTGTTGGTGTCATAAGGAGTACTTGTATTTTCACTCAAGGTTTGATTAGAGCAAAGTGAAGCTCTATCAAATTCTTTTCTTGAGGCTATAAGTGGGTCAAGGCCAAGCCCCTATAGCTTTCTTTTACATTGTGTGTGGTGTTTCTTGCAGTATTTCTTTCATGGTGACTCTTGTTGATGAGTAATTTTCTTTTCATGTTGGTGGTGATATTTTTGCATAAAATCTTCTATTGGTGATATAAGGTGATTTCTTTTCATGTTGGTGGTGATATTTTTGCATAAAATCTTCTATTGGTGATATAAGGTGATTGTTTATTTTGGTAATTCTTGGAGCTATAAGGTTTGCATAATACACATCTTCTGGAGTTACAAGGTGTTTATTTATTTTCACAATGTATAAAGTTGTAAACCTTTTTAATGAATCTGACAAGTTGGAAGGATCGAAAAATTAAGTTTGGAGTCGTCATATTCAAAGCACTCTTATTTACAATGAATTGTGGAAGGGTGTCTGTAATGCTCAGCCTACCAAACTGACTAATCCTGGTCAGCTTGCAAAATGGGAACTAAAAGATGAGAAGGCCTTAGCATTGATTCACAGTACTGTTTCTGATGATATTTATGTGCATATTTAAAATAGTTCTAATGCATGGTCAGCTTGGAAGACATTGAAAGATTTATCTGATTCTCAGAGTGAAGCTAAGAAAATCGATCTTCAATTGAAGCTGTTTCAACAAAAATTGTCTTCAGGAGGTGATGTCATGGATTACATTTCTAGATTGAAAAATATCAAACAAGAAATTTCAAGAGCTGGTTTTGGTAAAATTGAGGACAACATGATGGTGACCATTTTGATCGCAGGATTGCCTGAGACATATAAGCATTTTTTGGAAACTTTACAGATTACAAATAAATTGGATAAAATTTCTTTTGATGAACTAAGTGAATTACTTTCCACACATGACAAAACTTTTGGTAAAACAAAGCAAGCATGATAAGATGTTCTAGTCGCAAGTACTAGCAAACAATCTTCAGGTAATCATCAAAAGGGCAATGATCAGAAAGATTTTCAAAATTCAAAGAGAGGTCGTGGTTAAGGTTTTGGAAGAGGAAGAGGAAGAGGAAGTGGAAGAAATAAAGGAAGAGGTTCTAAAGAATTAGAAAGTACACAATCATAGTTTTCTGGAAGAGGAATAGGTTCAAAAAACCAACAAGTCTCTGGAAGAGGACGAGGTAATAAATAGGTCACATGTTTTCGTTGTAATAGAGTTGGACATTATGATTCAGACTGTAGAGTTTCATTTGAAAAAATTCTAAAAGAAAGATAATCTAAAGAATCTTCATCAGCGACACATTATGCTCATGCAGACGATAGTGAAAATTGTGAATATGTTTTTACAGCACTTGGACAATCAGAATCAATGGATTTTGTTCAAGTTCATTGGTTGGAATCAGTGAATTTTTTTCAGTCTTCTTATTGTTTCAAAAATGATTTTGAATATGCTTGGATTATGGATACAGGGGCTACTCAGCATATGACATATAGGAAATATTTCTTTTGGAGTTATGAAGATTGTCATTTAAATTCAATTTTTCTTGTAGATGATTCTATTCATTTACCATAGGGAAAAGGAACAGTTAAGGTTGACTTGCCAGGAATTGGAGAAAGATTGATTTCTAATGTTTGGTATGTTCCTACATTTAAGAAAAAATTGTTGTCTTTAGTTGTCATTCACCAATTAGGACATCAAATTGTAATGGAAGATGGTATCCTTTTTGTTAATTCAAAAAGGGATGCATACAAAACAGTTATGACATGTTATGAAGATGGAAATCTTCTTAGGATGAAGGGAACAGTTATTCCTAGATCAAAGGAACATTTGAAGGAATTTGTAGGTTTAGTTGAAACTAATGTTTCACCTATCAGATTGTGGCACATTCATTTTCAGAACTTGAATGTTAATAGTCTTGTACAAATTCAACAACAAGGAATGGTAAAGGGGTTGCCTACTTTTCAGAAGGAAAATTCAAAGTGTGAAGCTTGCATTTATGGAAAATAGAGAAGGATAACTTTTTCAAAAATCACTTGGAGAGCAACAAGGAGATTACAGCTTGTTCATAGTGATGTTTGTGGTCCTTTGGAAACTTCACTTGGTGGTTGTCAATATTTTTTGTTGTTTATTGATGATTTTAGCAGGATGGTTTGGGTGTATTTCTTGAAGGAAAAATCAGAAGTGTTTGAAAAGTTTCAGTCATTTCAAAATTTGGTTGAAACAGCAACAAAGGAAAATATTGCTACTTTGAGAACTGATAACGGTGGTGAGTTTACATCAAATCATTTTTTGGCTTATTGTGAGGAAAGAGGGATTAAAAGACAGTTGACCAATTTTTATACTCCACAGCAAAATGGAGTATCAGAAAGGATGAATCAAACTTTATTGGGCATGGCTAGAGGAATGTTATTTTTCAAGGAGTTGAAATCATGTTATTGGGAAGAAGCAGTTCATACAACAGTTTATTTGAGGAATACATCTCCTTCATCATCACTTGATGGAATAACTCCTTTTGAGGCTTGGTATGGATTCAAACCTATGGTCAAACATTTGAGAGTTTTTGGTTCAGTTTGTTATGCACTTGTCCTTAAAGAAAAGCGAAATAAGTTAGAGTCTAGAAGTGTTAAGTGCATGTTGATTGGTTATTTTAATGAGAAAAAAGGGGTACAGGCTTCTATCAGATGGAAAGTTTATTGTCAGCAGGGATGTGATTTTTGATGAAACAGAAAGTTTAAGTGTAGAAGAGGTTGAAAAACAACTTAGTCACTTAGAGGAAAAAGTAACTAAGTAACAATTAAGGATGCAACACTTAAACAAGACAAGGAATGAACAATGGTTTGTTCTCACTTCAGAAGTACAGGATGATGAACAGGTTGAAGACACCTTGAAACAGGTTGAAGATACTTTGAATTCTTCACAAGTTAACTTGGATGATTCAAATCAAGTTAACATTGAAAAGAAGAAACCAAAATGGGCAACTAAGTTACTTTAGGATGTTAAGTTTGATGAAAAAGGAAAAACAGGTACAAGGAGTTCTAATATGGGTTCAGAAAATTTTGCTCTTTTAGTTGTTGAACCAGCTACTTTTAATGAAGCAGTTGAGTATGATGAATGGAAAATGGCCATGCAAAGTGATTATAATGTAGTAATGAAGAATCAGACTTGGAAAATTGTTGATTGTCCACATAATGTTAAACCCATTGGTTGTAAGTGGGTTTACAGAATTAAGTACAAAGCAAATGGAGATATTGATAAATATAAGGCAAGATTGGTGGCAAAGGGTTTTGCTCAGAAATAAGGGATTGATTATGAAGAAACTTTTGCTCCAATAATGAAATGGAATACTATTGGGATTGTGATAGCTTTAGCTGCACAAAATGGATGGAAAGTGCATCAAATGGATGTAAAAAGTGCATCTCTAAACGGTGATTTACAAGAGGATGTTTATATGACTCAACCTCCAGGTTTTGAGGTTACAGGCAAAGAAAATCAAGTTTGTAAACTGGTTAAGGCATTGTATGGATTGGCTCCCAGAGCTTGGTATGCAAAAATGGATGCCTACCTATAAAAAGTTGGTTTTCTTTGTAGTGAGTCAGATGATACTTTGTATGTTCGAATCCAGGAAAACAACTTAGTCATCTTGGTTATGTATGTTGATGATTTTCTCATAACAGGTTTTGAAATGACAGACTTGGGATTGCTTCATTACTATCTTGGAGTTGAAGTAAAGCAGTGGGAAGGAAGTATATTTATTTCTCAAGCTAAGTACACTTCTGGATTATTGAAGAAGTTTGGAATGGAGGAATGTAAACCAACGATTACTCCCATGGAGAAAAATTTAAAACTTTCTAAGTTTGAAGGGGGGGGAACTTGTAAACTGTACTGGATATAGACAGTTAATTGGATGTTTCATTTACTTGATGAATACTCGTCCTGATCTATCTTATGCAGTCAGGATACTTTCTAGATATATGCAGGAACCTAGAGAAAGTCATTGGAATGCAGCAAAAAGGGTGTTAAGGTATCTTCAAGGAACAAAGGATTTTGGACTTGAGTTTAAAAGAAACAAAAATTTCAAGCTTTTCGGCTATTCAGATGCATATTTTGCTAGAGATTTTGATGACAGGGAATCTACTTCAGGCTACTTAATGAATATGGGATCAACTGCAGTGGCATGGAGTTGTAAGAAGCAGGATACAATTGCAAATTCTATAGCAGAAGTAGAATATTATTCAGCTTGGGAAGCCGCTTGTGAGATAGTTTGGTTACGAAGGATTTTGCAAGACCTCAAAGTTGATCAGAAAGAAGCAACTTCATTATTTATTGATAATCAGTCAGCAATCAAGTTAGCCAAAAATCCTATTTTTCATTCAAAAACTAAGCATGTGGATACTAAGTATCATTACATTCGGGCTCTCGTCATCAAACAAATCATCAAGACAAAGTATTGTCCATCATAATATCAAACTGCATATATTTTTACAAACTCTCTTGGAAGGGTCAAATTTGATAAGTTTAGAAATGAACTTGGTATTTGTTCAAAAGAATTTTTGGATCAAAGGGGGGATTGTTAGGAATTATGATCCAAAATATAATAATTAGAAATTTAGTTTAATAAATGTAAAAGGGCATCTACACACTCACGTGATTATGTGAGGTGTCCCTTAGTTAGTTTCAATGACGGTAAATTAGTTGTTACTCTTTGGATATTTAAATCCATCGAGTTTTCCATGTGAGTGAATCTTTCAAGACTTATCCCTCACATCTCTATGATGTAATTATTTTCCTTCTTCTTTAATAAAATTATGTGTCTGAGTACAGTTTGTCACTGGAGACTCGTCCCCTTCTGGGGTTGTTGAAGGGTCTAGCTTATTGGTGATTTGTTTCCACATTGTTCTTGCATACGTTCAAAGGAAAAATAAATGAGAGTTTGTTTCACTTTCAGCTCTACACAGTGAGCAATAACCAGGCCCATTGAAGCCTTGTTTGAGTAGAGCTTCCCAAGTCAACAACTTATTATTCAAGGAGAACCAAAGTGTTCAAATTGCTTTAAGGGGAGCTTGAATTTTCCAATTTTTTGACCACCGACAACACTCTATTAAATTCTACTCTAAATGGATCACTGCTTCATATCCTAGCTTTGCTGAGAATTTTCCATCCTTGTTATTCCATGTCCATATTAATTTTTCCTTCTCCTCTCCTAGATGTATGAATTTCACCTTGAGTTGTTTTTTGTAAGAGCTCCATTATGTTTCTTCATTACCAGTGAGCTCCAAGTCCTGAGTTGATTTCCACACCATTCCTCTTTGGTTATGATCAGTGTATGTCCTAGCATATGCTAATACTCTTATTTATCTTCCCTTTAGGTGTGATATAATCGCTTCTGGAAATATGTAATTATCTCCCCAGCCTTCCCACAGGTACTGTCCTATTATGATTCTTCTTCCATCACCTACATGCCAAGAAACCTGGTTTCCTACTACTGGAAAAGTTACCACAAAATCCTTCCAACACAAGGATCCTCATTTGTGAGATTTTGTTGGTTGTCAAAACCATTTCTCTATGGATGTGTTTGGGCAATATTTTTCTCTCATATCTCTTCCCCAAAGAGTATCAAGCTTCTCCACCATCCACCACACAGATTTGGGTGCCAGAGCTTTACAAAACAGATCTAGGTTCTGAATTCCCCAACCTCCTCTGGATTTAGGGAGTATTATCTTCATCCACTTTACTAATGGAATACCTTCTTCTTTTGTGCTTGTTGTCCATAAGAATGAAAACCATTTTTTCCTAATAAATGATAGTATTCCCTTTAGAATGTATGAAATTGAGGCACAGTAGATTGGGATGCTTTGTAATACTGATTTCAAAAGGACTAAATTCCCTCCCTTTGAGAGGATCTGGTTTGTCCACACTGACACTTTGCTCTCATTTTTTATGTAGAGCCACAGCCAGTCTTGTGAGGAGTAGGAATTTGGTTTTAGCTAAAAACATAGATATTTGAATCCTTCTGTCATTGGTGTTATGGAGACTGGAATTAGATCCTTATCCTGTCTTAGGATATCCTCAATAACATTGTTGTGTGAAAGCTTCAATTTCTCTAGGTTGATATCCATCCCTGTTTCCTTTTGATATGTTTTAAGTACTTTAACTACATTCTGTAGATTGTTGAAGGTTCCATCCCCAAACATGAGGACATAATCCACAAATAAAACATGTGTTAGTTCAATTTGGTTGGAAACTCTTACCCCTTTTATCATCCTTACCTCTCTTGCATTGTGTAATGATCTGCTCAGTACTTATGCTACTAATAGGAACAAAAAAGGAGAAAGGGGGAAGCCCTACCTCAAACCTATGGATGGGAGAAAAAATTGGATGGGGATCCATTTATAAGGACCATGAAAGAGGCATACTGAATACATCCCAATATCCACTCCGCCATCTCCATACACATTCCTATATGGATTAGCAGCAAATGGATGAAAGTACAACTTGCCCTGTCATAGGCTTTGGATAGGTCTACTTTTAGTGCAAAGGCCGACTACTTTACCTTTTTGATCGAGTGTAAAGCTTCCTATGCTAGTGGAAATGCATCATGAATATTCCGATTAAACACAAAAACAAACTATTCCTCTCTTATAAATTGAATCATGATGGGATTGAGTCTCTGAGCAATGATCTTGGAAATGATTTTGTAAATCATGTTGCAATAGGAAATAGGTCTAAAATCCTCAAAGGTTTTACCTCTTTGTTTTTTGGGTATTAGTATGATGAATGTGCCATTCATAGCCCCTAATAATTTTCTTGTCCTCTAGGATTCCCTAACCACCTTCATAATATCATCCTTCAACATATCATAGAAACCTAGAAAGAACTCCAGGGTAAATCCATCTGACCCTAGGCTCTTCCCTTTCTAAAAGGAAGATATGATTTTATTGAGCTCTCTCTCTATCACTTCTTCCATCAGATCTTGTTTCATTTTTTCTGTAATCAACCGAGGGAAAAGATTTAGTACCTCTAGGATTTTGTAGATGGGGCATCCTGGTGTTGCTGTGAATATTTTCTAGAAGTGATCTACTGCATCTTTTGTCTTTTGTTTGAACATATGGGTCGTGCCTCCTTCCTCATCCTTAATTTATAAAATGGTATCGATGTTTCTTTTGTGTAATGCAAACCTATGGAAGTATTTTGTATTCTTGTCCCCAGCTTCCAACCATAAGGATCTGCTCTTAAGTCGACTGATTTTTTCCTCATGTGCTAAGAAAATACTGTGCTTTTTTTCTCTTCCATTCTTAACTGATGTAACTCATATGAAGAGAACACCCTTGTGGTGTTAGTACTGTGAAGGTTTTGGATTTTATGCTCCTTTTCCTTAAGCTCCTTTTGTTCTGAGTTTCTTTGATTTCTTCCCCATTCTTTCAAGAGTTTCTTAATTGTTGTTAGGTTCTCCATCATCTAAAACATACACCCTTCTATGGACTAAACCTCTATTTGCTTCCAGTTTTTCTTTACCAACTCCTGATACTCCTCATAATCTAGCCAGTTTGGATTGAACTTGAAAGTCGTTGGATACTTTTCCTCAGTCCTGGTAATTGAAAGAGTAATTGGTCTATGATCTAACAACCCACCTATTTCTACTGCATATTTGAACACCAAATTGTCTTAAATCAGACCTTTTGAAAGTAAGAATCCATCCAATCGTTTAGATATTTCTTGGTCCCCTCCTTTGTTATTCCTCCAAGTGGGTTATATCTGATTAGGATGGAGGTCTATTAAATTCTTCTGATCAAATATGGAGCTGAAGAAATTGGCTAATGCATCCATCCTTGCATTTTTTCCCCACTTTCTCCCACTGTCATGGTTAGATTCAGGTCCCCTGCCAAAATCAAGTTGTCATGGTACAATGCTCCATTCCTACTTAGGGCTTCCCAATAACTCTTTTTTTCATAAAAAAGGCCATATACGTTCATGAAGTAAAATTGAGTCCCAGTTTCTGGGTCTTCCAATTCTTTTCCTATAGCATCCTTGAAAGTGGACTTAGTATGACAAATAATGTCTAGAATCCATGTTGTTATCATACCCCCTGAGTGACCCTCTACGTCTAAGGTTTCCATCCGCCAATCCTTCAGAATTTCCCTCAGCACCTCTTTTGCTTCTTCCCCATCTGACAGTTTTTCTTGTAACTCTACTAATTATGGATTTTTTAAGTCTACTATCCTATGGAGGGCTGTTAATTTGGAGGCCCCTCTTATCCCCCTCATGTTATAGGATAGAATAAACATTAAGGACCTCTAATTGCGGCTTTTCTCACTCTAAGAGCCCTTCATATAGTAGCTTGTTTTCCTTCCAAGATTTCCTTGGTTGCTTGTATCTATGCTTTGTTCAAAAAGGATTTTCTTCTAGCATTTGATTTTTTATATGACTATGGGATGATCCCCTCGTAGATCTTGAGTTGTTCTATTTTCCTCTTCTGGGCCTCAAATCATAGCCCTTACATTTTTCCAACGAGTTCTATTCCGATCAATGGGTACCAATAGTTCTTTTGTCAACACATTTGATGAGGTGTCAGTGACCTTGGATCCCTCTAACCCAATGGTATTTTTAACCGAATTAATAGATAAAGGGACAACGATAGTATTAGTACGTTTGGGCATCGTTGTATGGCTGGAATCATCCAATTCGTCACCTTCCTGAAATGCGTCTAGAGCTAAAAATACCTCTTTCTTTTCCTCTTCAACCATCTTGGATTTTTTTTCAGTCGTCTCCATCTCCACTTTCCTAACTTCAGTTTTGGGTTCTATGCTTTCAACCTTTGTCTTCATGGCAACCCACATTTGTCCATGATATGTATTTTTAATCCAATTTTTTTATGGACATTCATCTCCCTTCCTGTAATCACTAGACAGTTATTTTATAGAATCCAAACCTACCGATATTTGAAGTATCGAAAAGGAAATTTCCAATAGTCAATTGGTTGAGTCCAAATGCTCCCATGCATTTTGATAACAATTTCCTCATACAAACCTTCTCTCATATCTAACTCTATTAAAATTTGTGCACATATTCTGTCTATCTTATCTTCCCAGTCATCCTCGAGCTTGATAAACTTCCCAATTTTTTTTCCTATTACTTCAAGGACGTGTTGCTGCAAAAATACCATTGGTAACCCAGGGAGAATTTCCCAAATTTGTTGTATATTATGAGGTTCCCTTTGGGCATTAAAACTAATATGCCATTTCCTTAGAATTAACTTGGATGGTCCCTAGTTCCAACTTTTTTGTATCAACAAGGTGTTGTCCTTCTCCTTTGAAATGTTGAACATAAACCATCCTCTCGGTAAACCATGAAAATGGGGGGTATAACCCAGCAGTGGGTTCTAGTTTCGTTCCATCCACACCGCCAAAGATGAGCTCACTATTATTTTACCGCAAAATCTCCCCAATAAAGAAAAATTTAGATAATCAAGAATGTTTGTAAGATGAATGTCTCTTCCTACATCTAGCTTTGGATATGATTTATTCGCTCTCATCCCTTTAGTTTGGATTTCGTAGCCATTGTGGAGCCATCATTTTTCACAAGAATTTTTTCACACGAATCTGAGCCTCCCGCATTCAATTCTGTAATCATTACCTTGCGCAGGGTGACATGATCCTTTTCCAGCATTTCTTTAGCTTTGCTAAAGTTCGATCCTTGGATGGTTTCATACTCATAATCTACTTGATCATCATACATTTTCTCCTTAGTCTTAAGACTTCACCCAAAGGAGAAAAAACCTTCGTAAACACTCTAAAATGTAAAAATAATTCGCCACCTTCATACTCCTTTGTCTCCTTATTTTCGCCTTCACCCCTTTGTTGTTTTCCATAGGCCCATACATACATACATACATACATACATACATACATACACACACACACACACACATATATATATATATATAAATTGGAAATGGTTTATGTTCTTTTGTTGGAGAATTACTTTGTACAATGATATTACTACTATTGGATGGGTGCTGCAAATTTTCCTTCTTCACAAATTTTATGCTATAAATTTGAATTCTTAATGATATTTGAAAGTTTTGATATATTTCACTATTTTATTGAAATTAATAAAATTAACACATAAAGGGGGTCATAAAATGGAACAAAACTTATCATTAAATAGGAAGCCAAATGTGAAACATAATTTGGATCAAAACTAGAAGAAAAAATAGTTGCTAAAGAGGAATCCAAATGCAGTGTTGTTGAGGCCTGGAAAATCGTAGGCAACAACAGTAAGGGATTCTCCCCAGTAAACATTCCCAACTAGCCCGTTACTATTTGGTATGGAGAATTTGTTCGGTTTGCAGTCCGTCTACCATAGGTCAAGTAACAAAAACAAAGGGTTTTACCGGTTGCGGCCCGGTCCACTGTATATATTTTATTTTTTTATATTTAAGTATGAGATGCAAGTGCCTATCTAAGAATGCAGATGGATAGAGAATACGAGGAGCAGTCACAATGTGATGTGCAGGTTCTTACATCTCGTCTTAAACTCTCTCGCATCTGAATCACACACAGCAAGAAATTAAAACTAACTACCTAACCTATCCTTAGGGAGAAAGATTATCATTCATTGATGAGTAATGTATTTTGTACATGCATTATGAAAAATCACAGATAGTTGATACTTCTTTCAAAACACATGAACATTTAAAGATATTTGAATGACCAGATAGCCAATTGTTTATCAATAGCATTCATTACTCATAGTGGAAATTTTCATAAAATAAACCAGAGAACATTCATACAAGAACATAGGTTCAAAGAGTTAGAACGATATCATAGTTAATGGACACAAAGCTGAAAACGAAATAGTTCCTCTTCAACAAATCCATAGCACAACATTTGAACATTCCACCAAGCTTTCTCCAATAGGCAAATTGTAATTATCTTTTGCAAAAGGAAATAGTTCTTCTTACAACATGTCTTCACAAATCTAACTGGGAAAAATTCCTTTCTTCCCTCTAACTTTCCTATATCTATACAAAAATAGCAAAACCTTTGGGTTTCCCCACCGAGTGACCTTTGGGCTCCCCCAACCATTTAATCTCACAATTTTGTCCTTTTTGAGTGCTCGTGATTCATACAAACATTACATTTCAGATTTATGATTTAAGAGCATTTTTATGAAAAAGGGACCAGCTTGGTAACTATCAAACTTTTCCAAGCCTGGGCCTCTGCCTCTATTTATTTTGCTTATAAATCTGTTGGTCTCTTTCTAGATCCAGTTGAGCTTGAACCCGACTTGCTTCTTCTTTTCTCTATTTCTGCTTCTTCATTTTTCTTTGCTTTGTCCTTTAGATACGTCTTCTCTACAACAACAATTACCCTGTTATGAATAACCAGTCATTAGATCAATTAGCATTTGACAAAGTAAAACAAATTGCATCAATACATGCATTCTATGAAATGAACTATAAACAAATTTAAAGCATGAAAAGACAAAGTAACCACCACTCTTCAGTACACCAAAACCCCCAAACTGTGCTCTTCATCACATAAACTTTGACTCGACCAACACTCATGGGAAAACTCCACCATCCCATAAAGTAGAGTAATGACACAAAAAAAACATGGCGAGAAAACCCTATCGATAGTCGGAAGCAAAAGTCACTAATCATTTGGCAGATAATCCACTTCGGTAGGCAAAAAAACTATAACAATCAGATGATCAGTTCACTGAGGAGCCGCAACGGTGGAAGACCATCACACTGCGGCTTCCGCAATCAAATAAATTGTCGGAAAAAAAAACATAAAAAACTGTTGTCAATGTATTGGAGATCGAAACTATTTTCCACTAAAACTACAACATCGACGATCGGCGAGGATAAGCACTAATCAGTCAGAATGTTCATTCATTGTCTTCTGCAACTGTGGCCACGTAAAGAACTATGGCTCCGGTTTAATGGTAAAAAAACTTACGATAAAAACAAAAATCTATCATCGCAAAGCAAAAAGGTTGAACCAAACATCGGTGAAAGGAAAAGTTATATGGAAGATGGTTAGTTTGCTCCGAAGCCGCAATGACAGACTTCCAATAGACAACGAGTTCTGCAAGACTATTAAGTCTATCGATGTTGGAAAGACTAAAAACTAAAGAATCGGGTGGAAAATCCCTCGTCAACGAAAGGAACGACATAAACATCGGGTGGTTAGAGCATTATGGAGTCACCGTTGTGGAAGACAAAAGAACTACGGATTCCACTTTCAAATGAAAACCGCAGCGATTGGAAGTTTCAATGACTAAACACTGGTGATGATGAGCTCAATGCAACCACCATGTCGGTGACACAAGAGACTAACCCTCTGATCAAACATTAAAAATGCACCGATAGAGAAAACAAATCATCGAAAAACAAATGGTTTAAGCAGTAAATCCATGGAAACAACAAGACTAAGAATTATCCGTTGGAAACTTCATTATCTGTCCTCCAAAACGAAGGGCTGCAAAGAGGACTAGTGCCCTGAAACACTCATCAATAGACTTCTGATAGTGATCAGGAACATCATTTAGACAGGAAAAAATCATCGAAAACGCTAAGTGTTCGAAAATCTTAAGGTTGTGCAACGGTAAAAAACGTTTGTCTCATTTCCAAAACATCGGCGTCATAGAGATAAAAAAACCCCGACTCAATTTTCAACCAACCTCCGGCAGCGATAAAACCAAACCATCGAAAATCAAAATTTTAAGTTCCACAGTCAAAAGCATTGGCAGTTTTATATCATTGAACCTTCGAAAGTGGTAAATAGTCGAACTCAAATCAAACTCAGGAAAATCCAAAATCATAATAGAGGAAAGACAGAGTTCAGGAATCTTAAACACTCCTAAGCAAGATAAAATTAAAAGGAGGGTCCAAAATTTAAAAAAAAAATTGGGAGAAAAGTTGCAGCTGCAACAAGTGTTAATGTGGATGTAAATATTGGAGTAAATGAGGAAGCATCATTAGACAAAAAACTAGGCACAAAGCTGAGCGCAAAAATTCAGCACAAAACTATATGCAATACTGGACAAAAAACTAGACACAAAATGGATTCTAAATTGGACAACAAATGGGATACGTAAGTGGATACAAGATTAAATGCAACACTAGATGAAAAATGGGACTCAAAAGTGGATGTCATGCTATATGGAAAAGTGGATACAAAAAGGGATGCAACACTAGACATTAATGGAAATCAAAACTAGGCATAAAACTGGTTGCCAAACTAGATGAAAAATTAGACATAAAACTGGGGCCAAAATCGTGTGCAACACTAGATGTAAAATTGGACTCACAATTGGACGCAAAATTAGGCACAACACTTGGCACAAAACTGGCTACATAACTAGATGTAATAATGGGCACCAAAATGGGCACCTAAATTGTCACAACACTAGGCACAAAACCAAATGCAAAAACTAACGTAAAACATGACACACCTTGATGCAAGAAGGGACACAACACTAGATGAAAATCCAAACACAAAACTAGGCCCAAAACTGGACGCAACATTAGATACAAAATTAGACATAAAATTGGGTGCAAAACTCGATGCAAAATTGGATGCAACACTTACACACAAAAAAGATGCAAAATTCAAGGATTTGCAAAAATGGACAATAGCACCATGTTTAACGTCAAATAGTTCACCACGATTGGAAAATATTTTACACTAAAATCCGGTGCAAATTATAGGCTTTGTTGCAGTGATTGAAAGTCACCATGTGTTTCAAGTCACTAGAATGGATTTGAGCACATGGTGACTTTTGGTGCTACTAGAGTATATTTGGTATATATGTATTTGAGCACATGGTGAATTTTGATGATATTATGATTATCCCTCTCTTAGCTAAGTTATATGGTATTATCTTAGAGAAGAAGGTCAATGGATGACTAGAAATGGAAGGTAAGCAGGATAAAGGCCAAGCAGGTTTTAGAAGGAATCATTCAACCAACTGACACCTCCTTACAATTAGGATCATTACAGAGGAATTTCATAATAATAACTATGACCTATTTTTATGCTTTGTGGATTTTCTAAAATCTTTTGATATAGTTCCTAGACTCATAAATCATGGAATAGGGTAGAGGAGATTAAGGTTCCTTTTCAGTTGAGAGATGCCATGATAAGGTTATACGAAAAGTTCATTGCCAAGTTTAAGAATAATGAGGGTTGGAAAACATATATAAATTGTAATATTGGAGTTAATCAAGGTTTCCCCCTCTCCCCTACCATTTTTGGCACTTACAGTGATAAGTGAATCTTAGCTGGGATAGTTATCATTCTCCTACTTTATGCTGATGATATTGTTCTTATGGAAAGGTGTCCTTCTGATATTGATAAGCAATTAAGAATTCTTATAGATTTTTTCTCTAACATGGGTATGAATATTAATGCCGACAAGACAAAAATCATGATTATAAAATATAATAAAGAAACCTATGCAAATTTTATTTATGATAATAAAAATATGTTGAAATATTGTAACTTCAAAGGATATTCTAAATGTATTTTACTGATGTACCCTAAGGGAGATGTTATTATTCCTCTGTCAAGATGTTACTATTGTAATTGGTCATCATAGAGTCATGGGGTAAATACTCCATTGTAAGTTGGGTCAATAGTACCCCAATGAATATACTAGAATGTTGTTTTGAGTCGCCTAGGTGAAGTCTTCCCAGACAATTTAGTGGGGCCAACTTGACTAGGGTAAAATTCAATTGACATAAAATGTATAAATAGAGTATTTGTGCTCCTCATTAGAACACAGACTCACTCACTTGATTAGCACATAGGAGAGAGAAAGAGACAGATCACCAAGGATGAGAATACTTGTTTTGGGGTTTTATCTTATACATCTAAAACAAAGGAATTTGTGTTGGGTTTTCTTCCACTTGAGCGTTTCCCAGGACAAGTAATGTGTCTATCTTGTGATTGCATTTTTTTCATTGATCCTGCATATGCTACTACTATGAATTTGGATTAAACACTAATTATATCTAGTATATCATATGAAATATTAACATGATATCAGAGCTAGTATGAATAGGACAAGTTTCACAAGGTGAAATGCTCTCCCCTCTCCCTCTAGAAGAAATTAGGGTTTGTGCAAAGCTTGGAATTTGGAATATCTGTTTGCATAGAAATTTGTACCTCCATAGAGCGCATTTATTGAGCTCAAGATCAAATTTTCTAGGTGGTTGAATATTCAGGAAAGCCAAACCCTAGTTTGGCCCTGAACCAAAAAATTGCAGAAAATTAGAATTAGAAATTCTGCAGTAGTTGCAAACCTTGCATGCAAGTTTTGAAGGGTGAATATATGGGATGTTCAGAAACTAGTTGGATCAACCAACTCACTTTAGTCAAGTGCATCTCCTAGTAAGGTAATTTTTTGATTTTGAGAAAATTCAATTTTTAGTGTTCTCCTAGACAGGATGGCCCCAAGTAGTAAGCTTGAGGACAAGCTGGAAGGCATAGAAACATTCCTAGCATTGAAGTATAGGATTGGTCTCATTCTAAAAGAGAATTACCTTGAGAAGTACATCAAGGATGAATTTGTGGAACCAAAAGATGATGAAGCTAAGGATAAGCATGAACAAGACCTAATCAAGGCATTGAGGATCATTGCTAATTTTATCAAAGATCACTTGATACCTCAAGTGTCATCTAAGAAGACACCAAAGAAAATGTATGATTCACTTTCCATAATGTATGAGGGAAGGAACATCAACATGAAGATGAATTTGAGATCTCAACTGAAGGGCACCAAGATGACAAAAGGAGAATCAATTCAAGATTACTTCACAAGGGTCTCCCATTTCAAGGAATAACTAAGTGATATTGGAAACACCCTTGATAATGATGAACTCTTTATGACTGATCTCTGTGGTCTCACTAGACCTTGGGATTCATTCATATAGAATTTGTGTTCCAGAAAATAAAGTATGGAGTTTGACATAGTATGGGAGTATTGCATTCAAGGGGAAGGTAGAGTAGCTAACAAACAAACTCTACTCAGAGAAGATGATCAGGATCTAGCCATCCATACTAAAGGAAGAAAACAATAAAACTTCAAGAAAGGTAGTCATAGACATTCAAAGAATAAGTTTCAAAAGAAAAGAATAAATCAGAAGAATGATTACTCAAAGTATCAATGCTACAACTGTCATAAGATATGTCACCTTGCCAGAGAGTGTTCATCACCAAAGAAGAAGAACTACAAAAGACATCATTCTCATCTAGATGAAGATGAGGATGAAGAAGAAATAAATCGAAGGAGACTAACAAACGAAGAAGACGTAGAAGAATATATACTATTCTCTACACTCTATGGGTATGTAACACCTAGAGAAGATACATGGATTATTGATAGTGATGCTTCAAAGCACATGATAGGGAAGAAGCAAACTCTACCAAGACTTGAAGAAAAGAGCTCTCCTAATAAATTATCATTAGGAGATGACTATCAATATCCCATCACAGGTATTGGTGAATCAAGATACAAGATTGACTCTGGGACTTCCATGAAGATGAAGGAAGTATTGTATGTACCAATTTTTAAAAAGAACTTACTTTCCATCTCAACTCTAGATAAGAAAGGATGTAGAGTTCTTTTATAGATGGACAAGTG
Source organism: Pseudotsuga menziesii (assembly GCA_001517045.1). Lineage (NCBI taxonomy): Eukaryota > Viridiplantae > Streptophyta > Pinopsida > Pinales > Pinaceae > Pseudotsuga > Pseudotsuga menziesii. The sequence continues at coordinate 104,346 of LPNX010381111.1, forward strand.
CTAATGTGGTGAAAAGGAAAGAAACTTGAAGATGCTGTGATCATTGGTGAATAAGAAGGATGATTGTACAAACTCAAAGGACATCCAGAGACAGGCCTTGTCCATGAGACTACTAGCTCAAGTGAACTATGGCATAGGAGGATTTCTCACATCAACTACAAAGCACTTCCCTATGTGAGCAAGGTGGTAATAGGGTTACCCGATCTGAATATTGATCATGAGGGAACTTGCAAAGGACGTGCAAGAGGAAATAACATCAAGAATCCCTTTCAAAAAAGTTTAAAAAGACTAAAGGTATATTAGAATTAATTCATTTTGATGTATGTGGTCCTATTCCCTCCATATCGTTAAGTGGATATGAATATTATGTCACATTTATTGTTGACTATTGAAGAAGTACATGGATATAATTCTTGAAGAACAAGAGTGAAGTGTTTGGGAAATTTAAGGAATTCAAAGCCTTGATAAAGAACCATTCAGAAAGAAGAATTAGGACACTGAGATCAAATAATGGTGGAGAATATTCTTCAAAAGAATTTGAAGCATTCTGCAAGGAAGTTGGAATCAAGAGGGAAATAACCACTCCCTATTATCCTCAACTGAATGGTGTTGCGAAAAGAAAGAATAGAACCATTATGGAGGAAATGAGTACAAAGATTCATGACCAATACCTCCCGATGCACCTATGGGCTGAAGTAGCAAGAAAAACCATATATGTGCAAAATAGATGATCTCACAGTGATCTTGGATTCAAGACTCCCGGATAAATGTATACATAAAAGAAACTTGAAGTGAGCCATATTAAGATATTTGGCTTTCCAGTATATGTACATCTTACAAAAGACAAGAGAACCAAGTTGGATCCTTCTAGAAAGAAGCAAAAATTTGTTGGATATTGTGAAGTCTCTAAATCCTTCATGATATACATATGAGGATTCCATCATATTGAGATTGGTAGGAATGTAAAATTTGATGAAGAGATAACTCTTAAGAAATAAAAAAGGTGTCAACATGAATAAGCACATGAAGAGGATGTGCCTCCTAGAATCACAGAAGCTGAACCCTCTCCTAAAATAGTAGCATCTGAAGATCATGATATACTAGAACCTCAGGAACCCCCTACTATGGATATATCTTGAAAGAGAAAACTTTCTTGGGTAAGATAAATCATACAAGAAGAAGAGAGAAATGGAGATCTAGAAGGCTCCACAAGAACAAACAAAAGATCAAATCGATATTCCAGTTATGTAGCTTTGATGTGTGACCTTGTAGATCAAGAACCCATCAGCTATGAGTAAGATGCACATACTAAAAAATGGGTGGAAGCAATGACGAAATAATACCAGTCAATAATGAATAATGATGTTTGTGACAAAGTACCCAAACTAGAAAACAAGAGTGTGGTAACTTTGATATGGATATAAAGATAAAACATGATGCTGATGGAAGTATTGAAAAGTACAGGGAAATATTTGTGGCTAGAGGATTCTATCAAAAAGAGGGGATTGATTATGAAGAGACATTTTCTCCAGTATTGAGTCACACTTCCATCAGAACCATCATGGCACTTACTTCCATGACGAAGTGAGATCTACACCAGATGGATGTAAAGACAACCTTCTTGTATGTTATGATTGAGGAAGAGGTTTACATTGAACCACCACAAGGATTTGAAGTCGAATATAGAGTGAATCATGTATGTAAGTTGAAAAAGGATTTGTATGGACTGAAACAATCTCCTAGAGCTTGGTATTATAGAATAAATATCTTCTTGACAAGCTTGGGTTTACCAAAAGTAAATTTGATCCTAAACTTTACATGAAGGTTATGGATAATGAACCTTCCATACTATTACTGTATGTAGATGATCTATTTCTGACTAGAATTGGGAAACATATCACAGAAAGCAAGAAGAAGCTAGCCAAAGAATTTGAGATGAAAGATCTTGAATTGATGCATTATTTCCTCCAAGTGAAAGTGTGGAATATTTTGAAAAGATTGGATATGTTGGATTGTAAATCCATGTCCAGACCCATAGACACCAACTTGAAGTTATTATCTGATTAATCATCAGAGTTAGTGGATATTAATTAGTACACATAGATCATTGGGTCATTGATGTATCTAACGAATACAAGGCCATATATATGCTTTGTTGTGGACACTTCAAGTTGGTATCTAGTTAAATCTAGATGAGTTCACCTGATAGCTGCAAAGCATGTGATGAGGTACCTAAAAGGTACGATAGACTTGGGACTTTACTATGGTAGAGATCATGAATACATATTGTATGGTTATACAGATTCAGATTGGTCAGGAAGTGTCAAAAATAGAAAGAGCATCTCAGGTGGATGTTATTTTCTGGGATCCTCCATGATCTCATGGTTTTGTAAGAAACAATCCAGTTTTTTTCTCAGTACAACTGAAGCAGAATACATAGAATCTTGCTACGCTAGTAGTGAAGCGATATGGCTTCAAAAACTGATGTCAGGAATATTTGACATGGAGTTGGAGACCACAGTGATTTTTTGTGACAATTTTAGTTGCATAAAGATGACAAAGAATCATGTGTTCCATGATAAATCAGAGCACATAGAAATCTGATAGTTTTATATAAGGGATATGGTACAAAAGGGAGCTATAAAGTTCTAGTATGTTAGCACCGATGAGCAAGTTTCTGATGTGCTAACAATGACTCTATCTCAATTAAAGTTTGAATATTTTTGTGACAAGCTTGGTGTAGTTAGAAAATACTTTCCTCGCAAGGATGAACAATGATGATAGTACAAACTTTCCTTGAAAGAAGGAATGATGAAGAAATGGAATCTCTTTGAAAAGGAGGAACAAGTCAAAGATATGGAATTTATTCGGAAAGGAAGAACATGTCAAAGATATGATACCTCCTCGGATAAAGGGAAAGCAGGTTGATGATATGGATCCTCCTGGAAAATGGGGAGTTATGATAAGATTGTCATCGATGATGATGACAGTGAAGCTCCAGTATGAAAGAGGCCAAGTGGACCTGAAGATACTGACAAGGTGTGAAATTCACTTTTGGATGATAGTATCCTATCATGAGGATGGTCTTGTAGTTACAACACTCTGTTCATGAGAGTGGTCCTTACTAGCTAAGGATGGCTCTATAGACGTTACTCTCGCATGGAGACTACCCACAATAATTTGTGGATACCATAGAATAACACTTGCTTAGGAGTGGTCCTAGATTTGAAGCTGAGGATGCTCTATGATGAGTCCTTACAGAGGACATGATCGACATCTAGGTGCAGTCGAAATCTACTTTGCAGACGTTACTCTCACATGGAGAGTGTACCTACATTTATATGTAGATGCCATAGAATAACACTTGTTTGGGAGTGGTCCTTGATTTAGTGCAAATGATGCTCTATGATGAGTCCTCACAAACGTCATAGTATAACACTCGCATGGAGTAGTCCTAGCTGTAACATGTTGAGGATATCCTATGATGAGGGCCTACATCTAGATATGGTTGAGATCTGCTTTGCAGACAATACTGTTGTATGAGGAGGCCTAAATGTACATGTAGATGGTGTAGTATAATAATCACTTAGGAGTGGTCCTAGATTTAGAAGCTGAATATTTTATACAATGAGTCCTTACAGACAACAAGGCCTGCATCTAGGTGTGGTAGAGATATACATTCAGTTATAAATGATTCAAATGGTTAATACTATGGACCCTCCTCATTAGGGGGGAGTAGGCTTATGGAGGATTACATCATCCTTGGAACTATGTCCTAATGTGATATGGATTGATCATCCCACAAAGAGATCATGTGTACCGCAGGTAGCATGGTGATGAAGGATCAAGAAGATTGAAGTGTTGTTGCAAAGGATCAAGAATATCAAAGTGCTGTTGCAGAGGATCAATAAGATCGAAGTGTTGTTGCAAAAGGATCAAGTGATCATGTGCTGCAGAAGTTGAAGACATTGAAGAGTAATTGTTCCAGTTACTAATTAATGTTTAAAATTTCTATTATGTATAGATGTATAATTTACCTCGATATTGTTGAATATACTCTCTCTCATTACTCCTATAGTTTATGATGATTTTGTTAGTAGAATACCCTTCTCGTTAACAGGGAGTGTTTAAATATTGTAACTTCAAAGGATATTCTAAATGTATTTTACTACTGTACCCCAAGGGATATTTTATTATTCCTCGGTCAGGATATTACTATTGTAATTGGTCATTGTAGAGTCATGAGGTAAATCCTCCATTGTAATTCGGGTCAACCGTACCCCAATGAATATAATATAATGTTGTTTTGAGTCTTCCTAGGTGAAGTCGACCCAGACAGTTTAGTTGGACCGAATTGATTAGGGTAAAATTCAATTGACATAAAGTGTATAAATAGAGGAGTTGTGCTCCTCATTAGAACACAGAATCGCTCACTTGAGTAGCGCATAGGAGAGAGTGAGAGAGACAAATCAGCAAGGAGCATAATACCTATTTTGGGATCTTATACATCTAATACAGAGGAATTTTTGCTGGGTTTTCTTCCCCTTGATGGTTTCCCAGGATAAATATTGTGTCTATATTGTGATTTTGTTTCTTTCAGTGAATTTTGCATATGCTACTATTGTGAATTTGGATTAAACACTAATGATATCTAGTCTAGCATATAAAATCTTAACAAAATATATAGGAAGTGACTTATTAAAAGTATCTTAGAATTGATATTCATCACAAGCTCAATTGCAACTATAGCATTTATAAAAAGATTAATGGAGGGTGGAAAACTTATTTTGGTCTTGAAAATAACTGTAAATTAATCAATCTGGTCATGTGGGATAAAAATAAGTTCCTCTTTGAAACTCTTGTCATCCCTGTTATCTTGTATGGTTGTGAAGTATGGGGGTGCATTATTTCTAGAGAATCTTGGAGGAATATTGAGCAAATATAGAAGTGGTTTGTAACTTATAAAGTCAAAATTAAAAGAAATACACCTTATCCTATTCTCCTCATAGAAGTGGGTCTTTCCCCCATCAAGAGCATTCCTATGACTAGTTACCTGATGTACAAGCATAAGATAAATAACATGGGAAACATGAGACTTCCTAAAATTGCTTCAAACTCAAGTCCAAACCAACTATGCCTCAAGTGGTGTTGGTGTAAATATACCATGGCTTGTTTAAACCATCGGGGCATTAATGAAAATGACATTTTGCAGAACATTACCAATGTAAAAAATATTATTAGTTCTAAGTTTAAAGAGAAATTTTGGTGTGAGGAAAATTTAGCGGTTAAGAGAAAATTAAGATACTATAAGGAGGTCATTAATCCTAACTTGGAAGATCAGAAGTATCTCTCGGTAGTAACCAGCTCACGTAAGAAAATTAATATAGCTAAGATTAGAACGAGCTCTCATGAATTCCATAGTGAAACATGGTGGTTGTCTATTCCTAAAATGCCATGGGTGGGAAGGGTTTTCCATCTGTGTGAGTTTATGAGCATTAAGGATAAAAATCACTCTCTCTTAGAGTTCCTTGCTTAAACCCACATTAGATTTGAGTTTAATTGTATTTGCTACAATAGAAAACTTTATAACCTCCTAAATTTCCAAAACTATAGTGGCTTTGGAAAGCTTCTTGGAAATATTTTTGAGCACATGAACAAGATTTTAAAGTAAACCAAGTAGTTTCCTTCTTAAGATCCGATAGACCAAAGTTGGTCTCAGTGGACGTTAATAATAATCATCTTCATCAACATCATAAAATATATATTCTTATAGTGAACAATACTATGCCTCACATATTAGCCAACAAGTTATAAAATTCCATATGTGAAATTTGCAACCTTCTGTGTTCACTTTCTTTCCCTCACTAAACAATGTAAAGGGGTAATTGGTAAATTAACTATTTGAAGATTTCTGATAGCTTAGTTTTTTTGCTTTCACTTAACTTTCATTGTATGTACAAACCACATTTTCGGACACACATTCACACCCTAAGTGAATACCCTTGGTTCATGAAACAAATAGAAAAATTTGTTACTTTTTATGCACAGATGTTATATGTTTTATGATATTAAGGTACTTCAATTATTTTCCAACAAATACATTGGCTATGTGGAATTGAGAGTGATGTGGGGGGAAGCCAGATGAGCTCCCACCTTTATGTGGTTAAAATAAATTATTCTCAAACCAAGAGAAAATCATTAATGTATTTTCATTTTATCTTTTTAGAATATCATATATGTATTCATATTTATTTCCTTGTAATTATCATTCTGTGATACAAATGTATCATCCTATTGTGATTTATGCATAACATTACAACAAAAACAGAACTAATTATTAGGGGTATCATTCTCTAATGCATATATAGTTATCCTCACGAGGGATTTTTCAATTAGGTCTCTTGATTATAACATGTTGATTTCTAGTTCATTTAAACAACTGTACTTGTTTATTTTATGTATTAATATTATTGCACATTTGTTGAACGAAAAACAATTGTTGAGTCTGGCTAGATGATTAAAAAATATCCAAGGACAATCTTGAACCTCTTCTTGTTTTGTTGGTTGGATATGTAATAGTATTTTTATTTTATGTTGTTGTTTCGTTGATTATAACATGTTGATTTCTAGTTCATTTTAACAATTGTAGTTGTTTAAATTTTATGTAATTTAATATTGTCACATTTTTTGAAGGAAAAATAAGTGTTGAGTTTGGCTAGAAGGTTCAGAAATATCTAAGGACAATATTGAACCTCTTCTTGTTTTTCTTGTTGGACTGATAATAATATTTTTCCCTCTTTAGTTTATTTATTTAGTTGATTCCTCCTGTTTAATTAATTTATTTTGTTGATTCCTCTTCATTTTGGTATGGTTTTCCTAATCTTATAAATACACATTGTATTTTGTTGGTTGTTTGAAAATAAGACAATGAATATCGCAAACACAAGTGGAAACATACTCTAAGGCATTTCCAAATGAATATGTACATATTTTTATCCATGATGTCCTTGCTTGTGAAAAATGTTGATGTGGGCATGGAGCTCATCATCAATTTATTAACATTATGTAAAACTAATTGTCAAAAATTTATCTCTCTTATACGATAAGACACCAATAATTTATTTGTATGCTAGTACCCACGGAGTTTTGAACCGGTGACCTTATGCAAAGAGTGACTTAAGAGTACACCCATTTACTATCTATTCTAAGCCCCATGAGACAATAAAACAACAATCATGAAGGTGGTGAATAGATAATAATTAGGCTACCTCGGATCTTATATATGTAGTATATTAAAATATTTTCACCCTTTTTCCACATTTGGCCAAATTAATCATGTGGACTATCAACTAAACCCACAATTGTCTAAATCACTTGAAATCATTGCAAGTCATAGGATACACATACGTTTGTTGGATGTTCCAAACATCTAATAAAAGAAATTTGATGGACATTTGTTAGATATATTTGTCATTGAACAAACTCTTTGAACATATCTTAATGGACTCTTTTGTCATTGAAAAAATTCACCTAATGTCTCTAATTGGACATTTAATGGATGTTTTTGTCATTGAACAAAATATCTGAATTTCTCTTATCAAATATTTGATGGATGTTTTATCCTTAAAAATTTCTAGATGTCTCTTATTGGATGTTTAATGGACATTTTTGTCATTGAACAAAATTTATGGACTACCTTATTGGACCTTTGTTGGATGATTATTGGACATTCAATGTAGCGTCTATTATGTGTTGTTGGAGCATATATTAAGCATCTCTTAACATACATATATCAAATGTTTCACAAACTCTATTGAGGATTTGGAAGATTTGTTAAGAGCATTTTATCTATCATTGTAACATCTATTAAGTGTCTCTTAATATACGTATATATGGTGTTACAAAAATGTTTATCAAGTGTTCCATAAACATACACCTAACATTTTAGCAACATTCACATGACTTTGAAAAAATGTTGATTTTTTAAACAGAAACATATAATTTTTCATTGCAACCTTTTCAGAGTGCAACTTAAGGGACATTACAACAATGTTATTCTATAAACGTTAAGATGACACTTATATTGCAATCTTCAATGTTTAATAATAGATAAAAACGTCAAAATGACATTGAATTTAAACCCAAAATGTATAACAATAGACAGAAAACATCGAAATGGCATTGAATTTAGACCCAAAATGTACCCTAGTGAGTTACCATTTCCTTTAGTTTTTCTATTTGAAGTCGATTCTTTAATCAACACAATGATGATTGCATAACACCATAAATTAAATATGCAATGGTAAATGGGCATAAAAAATATCAGATCGTAGCACACTAAACAACACATTTAAATCATACATTTGAGTAACTTTAAGCATTCAATTACACTTTTTGAAAGAACTCTCATTATTTTAAAAAAAAAAATTGCATGGTCATTAATTAAAAGATGGGATGTTTTGAATACATAGAGGGAGTTTCTAGCAGTTATAAGAAGTAAGATAGATTTGAAAATATGGAGCACCAAGGATCAAAATTCAAGCCGTCACAACCTGTCAAAGGGATCTCAGCCCGTCTAGGAGGCGGCATTTCAAAATTGCCCGTCATTTAAAATTACTCTTATTTTTATTTTTGTCATTAAAAAAAATATACCACTTAGATTTAAATGCCATTAAAAGGGTTGAGACTAAAATTCTTCGTCAACAATTTTATTCAATCTTGACAATTTTATTCAATCAGCTTGTCTACATGGATGACACGGTACTAACTCCCAGCCTCTAGGCTTCCAGCCTGCCACAACCCACAAGTGCATTGATGGGCCTGAGCGAGGATGCATGGATGATATTTTAATCTGATAGGTTTTATGATTTTGTTATAAGTTGTTTATTTAAAAAAAATGTAAATACATTAAACGATCATGGGAAATAAAATTCAACGCCAAAAAAAGTGCCCATACTCACAATGATGTTGCTCATAATGAAAAGAAAAGACTCTATCATGACAAAAGATAGAAGCTTGCAAGGAAATAAGAGATAGTTGCTGAAGATGTAAATAGAGATTTCCATCCTATTGTAGATGAAATGAATATTGAAAATCCAATTGAAGAGCAAGAAACATAAATCGAACTTGGTATGTTTATATATTGTACATTTTTTAAATCCATTTTTTTAATATAATGAATTATAATTCTCAAAATGCTCCATAACAAACAAGTAGAGAACCATCTCATAATGTCGATCAAGTTGTAGAATATATCATTGAAACCCATTATGAAACAAAAATATGTATGCACATCTATGTGTGTTTGTGTAAATTTTCAGTATATTAAATTTAATTTATGATTGAATTTTATTTTTAATACCAATTAATAAATATCGAATATATTTTATCTTATGTTTCTAATTTAGTATATTTGATATCCAAAATGAAATTTAATTAAAATATTAGTTATTTTCAACTTTGATGATAAAATGTTGCAAAACATTGGATATGGGAAGAAAATAAGAGAGCATGTTGCGCAATATCATGCTAACCAATTTGATGAAGACGTTTTTAGAAAATAAATAGTAACATCACAAACACAAATTTGGAGATGTTTCTTAGTGTCCAAAAAATTAAAAGATGTTACATCATTATTGGGTATTCAAAAAGAGACAAAATAATCAAAGGTGAAACAAAATGTCTTTGAAAAAATAGGCAATCCAATAAAAAAAATTGGACGATCCATAAAAAATATGTCTGTACTATAGGTAGAGCAGTTCAAACAACAATTATTTCAACTAGTGCTAGACAAAAATGCTTAACGACAAAACTGGAAAAAGCAATAGGAACCTTGAGAAAAACATTGTACAAACATAACAAATTCCGATTGCAAATAGGTGAAAATTATGAACTTGCTTTTTGGGGAGTTATTTGTAGATAACCTTACAAAGATAGAATGTGAGAAGGTTTTAAATCTAATTACATGATTATTGGTTAACGCATTCTCAATTTTAACCAATTGCAAGGGATCTAATACAACAAAGAGTATCACGAGATTCATACGAAACCCATGCAAAAAATATATTGGAAATTTCACAAGTACAATTGTTCAATAAATTCAAAGAGAATCACTCTGGAATTGATATGTCGATCAATACATTTCTACAACATAAACCATGGTATGTTAGACCCATCACTATTCATGATACATGTTTATGTCATTATCATGTGGATTTTGAATTATAGTATGACACATTTCTAGAATTTTGTTAAACATTTTGTCCAAATTCACCTCCTCCTTCCACAATCCATGATTTCATAGCTGGAATTCTATGTGAGAGAGAAGATGAAGAATTATTTTACCATGAGAAATGGGACAATGGAACAAGATATGATAATTGAGAAAATATATCTTTATTCCATTAAAAGTATTGTATTTATAATGATCATTCATTGTCAAATGAAATCGTTTACCTGAAGAGATATGAATATATCAATTATGCTACATGTTCTAGTGGTGCTATTTCCAAAAGAATTGATTTGCAAGAAGATATATATGTGTGATGGAATTTTTGAATAAAATTATAAATACACCCAGCATTCACATAGAGCATGATGGAAAGACTTATAGTTTATAAAATCTCATGAATTTTTTCCATTAGGGACGATTTTTTCTGTAGTTGATTTTGCTGAATTGCTGCACAAAAGGATATACAAAGTGAATACTATCATTTAGGCTAAGTTTATATATTTTTATATGTTCTATATATATAGGCATTGTATCTAGGACAATTGGGGAAATAGAGACTTCTCATGAATTGACTAGGCTAGTGGACTTGTCTACAAAACTTCAACACTACAAGCTTTGGATCATGGATCAAATTCATATTTTACATGATACAAAAATGATTACAACACCACAAGCTAGAAAACATTGTATCTAGAACAATTGGTAAAATAGAGACTTCTCAAGAAATGACTAGGCTAGTGGAATTATCTACAACACTTTTAAACTACAAGCTTTGGATCATCGGTGAGATTCATCATTTACATGATACACTATTATATATAACACTACCAAGCTAGAAATCATTGCATCGAGGACAATTGGGAAAATTGAGACTTCTTAAGAACTGACTAGGATAGTGGAATTGTCTACAACACTTCAAAACTATAAGTTTTGGATCAATGATGAGATTCATATTTTACATGACTCAAGATTGTCTACAAAACTACCAAACTAAAAATCATTTTATATAGGACAATTGGGGAAACATAGACTTCTCAAGAACTGACTAGACTAGTGGAATTGTCTACAACACTTCTAAACTACAAGCTTTGGACCATTGATGAGATTCATCTTTTACATGATACAAAATTTCCTACAACAATGTTAGGAAATATAGTGGCCATAACACAATATGTTATTAAGATTCCCTCCTAGAAAAAAATGAACTATATTATTACTATATAAGATTTACTAGCATTATTTAGCAAAATCACAAAACATACATTTAATAAAACATACATTCATGAACATAATGCAAAATTATGATGGGAATTTATCATACAAAATTAATCTATATTTAATCCAAAAACAAGGTTCTCATCTAGAAAAACTAAAATATGTACTCAACACATATATGTAATACAATCTAGTTCAAATGACAAAATCAAAATGCTACTCCAAACATAACAAAAGAGGCATGCACAAAAATTCTATGCCAAAGAAGGATCAATATCCTCCACTACACATTTACCTCTCTCCTCTCGATTGACTTGTAACAAATGTCTATAACATATGTTAATGAAAATATGAATTTCATACTAATTTAATAATTTTAAACTAAATTCATAAACTCAGATAAAATTATAAAAAAAATATTGAAAAGAATAATAATTTGTAAATGATTACCTCCCCACCACCCATACTCGCTCGCATTTTTGAAATTTAAATTTTGTAATTAAGTAAAACATCCATAGTAAAATAAAGTAAAATTAAATTAAATTAAATAACACTTTAAATCAAAACAAAAAATTTGAAAACATGCTTGCATTTACCTATGACAAATATGGAATATCTTCAAAAAAATCTGAACCTAATCGAACTTGTGAACAGAGCCATTTTCAATTTCAAAATACGTGTTCACATTAACAAGGAGATACATAAATTACTTAAAATGAACTTTTAACAACATCAAAGAAGACATTTAAAACACACACACACACACACATAACAAAATGTACCTCTCTATGTTCTTGTTCTACATTTTCACTAGATGAGACTTTAAAATCATGTTCATTCAACAATCCAGAAAACTACTATCAATGAACATTTATTTAACATTCATTGTTATATATATAAATTTACAAACCCATAGATATAACACCCACAAGTTAGATTCATACTAAATGAAACAATTATCGATTAATTATAAACACAAATCTCTCCTCTTCTCTCTCTGTCATGAGATAAGACCTCAAAGCATCCCTCAAGACATTATTTTGCATAGGCCCTAAGATATTAAAATATAATTGAATCTACCTCAACATCAGTTCTATAAACAAACCTTTGATGAGAACTAGCTCGTGCCCTATCTCGAATCAGTCCAACATCAAGTCCTACATATGATATATAAATCCACAGGTGGTTCTCCTTTACTGGTACAATGCAGGTTGTCCGTGTAGAGACGTAATGCATCAAGTGTGATTCTAGGCGATTCTCAAATAGTAGAAGCTGTAGGTTATCTTGATGACGTGAAAAGATCTTGGATTACTCCTATGTTGATATAACACAGGTGGCTTACATCTGGGTTGTGCTCTATGTGTTATGTTTTGTTTTGTTTTGTGTAGGACAAAAGAGATGATTTGGATACAACGAGATAAAGGTAGGAGATGCAGGTTATTTCCATGACAATGTAAAGAAGGTACTGGAAAGTTCCTATGTGATGGATTGCTCGAGATATGATGAAGACCTGGATGAGGGCTAGGCCTACATCCATAATAAAAAAAGGGTTGGCTCTATAGAAACTTTCGATGACAGATAGTATTATTTGATTATCGATAAGAAGATGATGATGACTCTATGACTTCATGATGAAGACTTGACTAGATGTGTTGATGATTGTGGAAGAGAGAGAATACCTTCCTAGTTAAGAGGGTGTGTTGATGTATTTGTAACTTTAGAAGGTATTATGATGTATATTATCATTGTATTTTGTTGTACCCCCATTGGAGATGTGTTTTCCTCCTTGTGGGATGTATTTATTGTATCTAGACCTTGAGGTACAACCTCCGTTGTAAGTCGGGGAAATAGTCCCCAGTGTAACATCATGTAATGTGTATTTGAGTTCTCTCTAGGATAAGTCAGACCTATTAGGGTAACATGTTGGCCCTAGTGATGTAATAGGTCATTCACTTGAATGGTATAAATAGGGATGCCCCCTCCCTCATTTATACACACCTCTTGAAGTTGCATGATCTACATTTACACACACACACACACACACACACACACACACACACACACACATATATATATATATATACATGTATATGTATCTATATATATGTATCTATATATATATATGTAC
>LPNX010381111.1:118096-129779 GCA_001517045.1 Pseudotsuga menziesii
ATAAATATATATTACATACACCCCCACCTTAGGGGAATCTTCGCTTGACATACAATTCCCTAGCCTTGTCCAACAAGACTTTACAACATCATCAAGTTGATCAATCAAAGTATTCACCTCAACACATGGGGAATAACCTTTTAAAATTGAATTCTTAGTCATCCTTGGGTCCAACCAAAGAACATAAAATTCTACCCAAGTCTAGTGTGTATCCTATTTCAATAAAAATAATGACACAATATGCTTTTAAGATGCTTTCTTTGTGAAAAGATTATTTTTTTGATTGGTTGGAACTCATCACATGGTTTTAGAAATATTATTTTTTAATGTGAATTCGGTAGATGAATCATGTTAATACATGATATCAGAAAAGTATTTGGCCATAATATTTTTAAATGGGGACAATTTTTGGAAAAAACCATGGTTAACGCTAGTTCATCATGGGTTAGGATGTGATTTGTGATAGAACCAAGTTGGGTTTAATAGTAGGATAACTTTATTGAATTTATAAATCACATTAAATAAATAGCATTTCCCAGGAGTGAAACCTGCAAGTATATTATTTTTTAATTCCTGAGTGTTTAAGAAAACGGTGGTGCAATTATGTGATGTAAGTGGTGGAGCATACATTCGTGATCACGATCTAATGGGTAATAAATTGAGAATTTTTTGCTGAAAATGGAAGTGGTTGAGAATCCATTTCTTATATCACCTCATGGCCCACCAAGAATGAAGGCCCGAAGTTCACCGAAGGCTGTTTCACCTAATGGATGTATCTCACCTAAAGAACCAGTTCACAACATCAGGAAATCGATTGATTTCTTATGATCATGGATAAATGGTTTCACAGTTTTGTGCATGTACCAGAGCAAAGAAGGAAAGGGAGGAGGAGAGGAATTTAGGTGAATTATTAGGGAACCTCTTCTCTTGATTTCATTACAACACAATAGGTTTAAGTGTGATGAAAATAAGTTAAATCCTAGATTATTTGTATTGCATTAGTGGTCAAGGCAATAAAATGGAAGTGGATCCTCATGCCCCTTCTAGCGCAAAGTATAAAAAAAATAGGGAAGAAATTGAGCTATTAATAATTTTTGAAGCTTAATCAGAGTGGTTGAGCATCAAATCCTCATCACTAATCTGGTGGGAAACATAAAAGAAAATTGTGGAAGAAATTAAACTGAGAATGTTCTTAGAAAATACTTTTTTTTGGCGGTGATATTTGACAGAATGAAAACATGCCAATGTATTCATCCTGACATTTGGCCATTAAGACAATTCCTGAAAATTCATCCAAGCAAAAATATGTGTTGAAGGTACGTCGTGTAGGATGGCAATAAACAAATCTATCAAGGCATTGTAATATCAATAGGTAATAAAAGTGCACTTTATTGTTACTAATGATAAAAAAAAACAAGAAATATCAACCATAATAACATGTACTTACTTATTTTTATAGAATTTTCGAAATAATTTCTTCTATGTGTATCCCATTCATAAGATAGTCTGAGATGATAGTGATGATAGTAAGAAAATTTGAGGAATGATAGCAAATAATTTCCGTGAAAAATTATTTTATATCTCAATTTTGAATTTAACAGTGATTATATAAAATGACTGCTCCAGTCTCTAATTTTCTGGAAATGATGTTTTTAAATCATCCACCTGCAATCTCGTGCTTTCAGAAAATGGTGGAGAATTTGTCTGTCAAGGTGCAAAACAGGTGGAATGGGTGATTTGGAAGGAAAATATCTACTTGATAAGAGACTTGTTTCCAAATAAGAGTCAAAGGACAAGTGAATAAATCATCCTCCTACAAATGTATGCTCTCAATGTTTTTTTTATCCCTCATAGGTGAGAAATTGTTGGCATTTTCCTAAGGCCATTTAGGTGCAAAACAAGATGAGTGGCTATTTTGGCAGGCCAAAATTATCTTGACAATAACCTGTTTTTCAAAAAGGAGGCAATCGTAAAGTGTGTAAATCATCCATGTATAATCAAATGTTTTCATAAATAAATTATCCCATATAGGTGAGAAATGGTGGCCATTTTCCCAAGGCTACTTAATCCATTTTTTCAATACTTGACCAATTTTGGAAATGGAGAACATTTTTTATTAGGATGCAAAATAGGATGAATGGGTGATTTGGAAGGAAAATATATCCTTGAACAGACACATTTTTTCAAATATGAGTCAATGGACAACTGAATAAATCATTCATCTACAAATTTATGCTCTAATAATGTTTTTTATCCCTCACAAGTGAGAAATTGCGGGCATTTTCTTAAGGCCATTTAGGCTAGATTTGGGTGCGAAATACGCAGAGTGGCTATTTTGGTAGGCCAATATTTTCTAGACCATAGAGTTTTTTTTTAAACCGATCCAATGGGTAAGTGCACCAATCATCCATCTACAAGATGATGCTTTCATATAAATTTTATCCCTCACATGTGAGAAATGGTGGGAGTTTTACCAAGGTTACTTAAGCCCTTTTTTCAATACTTAACCATTTTTACAATGGCAAGCATTTTTATGTGAGGTTGCAAAACAAGCTGAATGGTTATTTTGGAAAAAACATATATCATTAATAAGAGACTTGTTTTAAAAAACGAGTCGAATGTACAAGTGAATAAATAATCCACTTACAAACTTATTCTCTAATAATATTTTTATCCCTCACAGGTAAGAAATGGCGGGCATTTTCCTAAGCTCATTTCTTCCAGTTTTAGGTGCAAAATAGGCTGAGTTGATATTTTGGAAGGCCAATATTTTCTTAACCATAGACATTTTTTCAAGATTGATCCAATGGCCAAGTGCATAAATCACACACCTACAATATTATGCTTCCATAAAAATCCTATCCCTCCCAGGTGATAAATGGTGGGCATTTTCCCAAGGCTACTTAAGCCCTTTTTTCAAAACTTAACCTATTTTTCCAATGGTGAGCATTTTTCTATCAGGGTGCAAAATAGGATGAATGGGTAATTTCAAAGAAACATATATCCTTTATCAGATATTTGTTTTCAAATATGAGTCAATTGAAAAGTGAATAAATCATCGACCTACAAATATATGCTCTCATAATATTTTTATCCCTCACTGGTGAGAAATTGCAGGCATTTTCCTAAGGCCATTTAGGCAAGTTTTAGGTGCAAAGCTGGCTGAGTGTCTATTTTGGTAGGCCAATATTTTATGGCCCACAATTTGTTTTTAAATAATTGATCAAATGCGTAAGTGAAAAAAACATCCACCTACAATATGATGTTTTCATTTAAATTTTATCCCTCACAGGTGAGAAATGGTGGGAATTTACCAATGATACTTAATCCCTTTTTCCAACACTAACCATTTTTCCAATGGGAGGTTGAAAAAGAGGCTGAATATCTGTTTTGGAAGGAAAATGTATCCTTGACCAGAGACTTGTTTTCAATAGTGAGTCTATGGACAAGTGAATAAATCATCCACCTACAAACTTATGCTCATACAATTGTTTTATCATTCCCATGTGAGAAATGGTGGGCATTTCCCTAAGGCCATTTATGTCAATTTTAGGTGCAAAACATGTTTATTGGTTGTTTTGGGTAGGCCAATATTTTATTGACCATAATTTTATTTTGAAAATTGAGCCAAATTTCAAGTGCATTAATAATCCACCTACAATAATATTCTTTCATAAAAATCGTATCCCTCATTTGTGATAAAAGGTGGGCATTTTACCAATGCTACTTAAGTCATTTTTCAATTCTTAACCAATTTTTCCAATGGCGAGCATTTTTTTGTTAGGGTGCAAAATGGGTGAATGGTTGTTTTGTAAGGTAAATATCTCCTTTATCATAAACTTGTTTTAAAAAATGAGTCAGTGGACAAGTTAATAAATCATCCACGTACACAAGGAGGCTCTTTGAAAGTTTTTCCTTCATAGGTGAGAAATGGCGGGAATTTGTCTAGGGCTATTTAGGTCACTTTTAGGGTAAAAAAAGACTGATTGGATGTTTTGGAAATCCAATATTTGCTTGACCATATAATCTTTTTGAAAACTAAGAAAATGGTAAAGTACGTAAACCATCCACCTGAAAGCTGACACTTGTAGAAATTTTTTATCTCTCATAAGTGAGAAATGGTGGGCATTTTTACAAGGCTACTTAAGCCCTTTTTTCAATACTAAAATCAAAATTTCCAATGGCAGGCATTTTTTCAGTCAGGTTGAAAAAGAGGCTAAATCTCTATTTTGGAAGGAAAATTGATCCTTGACTAGAGACTTCTTTTCAAAATGAGTGGATGGAGAAGTGAATAAATTATCCACCTATAAACTTATTCTCATACAATTTTTTTATCCTTCCCATGTGAGAAATGGTGTGCATTTTCCTAAGGCCATTTACATTAGTTTTAGGTGCAAAACATGTTGATTGGTTGTTTTTGGCAGGCCAATATTTTCTTGACCGTAGAAAGTTTTTGAAAATTGAGACAAAGTTCAAATGCATTAATAATCCACCTACAATAATATGTTTTCATAAAAATCTTATCCCTCACAGGTGATAAATGATGGGAATTTTCCCAAGGCTACTTAAGCCATTTTTCAATACTTAACCAATTTTTTCAATGGAGAGCATTGTTCTGTCAGGGTGTAAAACAAGGTGAATGGTTGTTTTGTAAGGTAAATATCTCCTTTATCATAAACTTGTTTTAAAAAAAGAGTCAGTGGACAAGTTAATAAATCATCCACCTACACAATGAGGCTCTTTGATTTTTTTTCACTCACAGGTGAGAAATGGCGGGCATTTTTCTAGGGATATTTAGGTCAGTTTTAGGTGAAAAACAAACTGATTGGTTGTTTTGGCAAGCCAATATTTTCTTGACCATAGACTTTTTTTGAAAAATGAGAAAATGGTAAAGTGCATAAACCATCCACCTGAAATTTGACAGTTCTAGAATTTTTTTTATCTCTCACAGGTGAGAAATGGTGGGAATTTTCACAAGGCTACTTAAGCCCCTTTTTCAATACTAAAATCAATTTTTCCAATGGCGAGCATTTTTTGGTCAAGCTGAAAAAGAGTATGAATCTCTATTTTTTAAGGAAAATTTATCCTTGACCAGAGACTTGTTTTAAAAAATGAGTGTATGGACAAGTGAATAAATAATCCACTTACAAACATATGCTCATACATTTTTTTTGTCCTTCCCATGTGAGAAATGGTGAGCATTTTCCTAAGGAAATCTACTTCAGATTTAGGTGAAAAACATGTTGATTGGTTGTTTTTGGCAAGCCAGTATTTTCTTGACCATAGACATTTTTTGAAAATTGAGTCAAAGGTCAAGTGGATTAATAATCCACCTGCAATAATATGCTTTAATAAAAATATTATCCCTCACTGGTGATAAATGGTGGTCATTTTCCCAATGCTACTTAAGCCATTTTTCAATACTTAACCAATTTTGCCAATGGCGAGCATTTTTTTGTCAGGGTGAAAAACATGGTGAAAGGTTGTTTTGTAAGGTAAATATATCCTTTATCAAAAACGTGTTTTCAAAAATGAGTTAGTGGACAAGTTCATAAATCATCCACCTACACAATGAGGCTCTCTGGTTTTTTTTTCCATCACAGGTGAGAAATGGTGAGCATTTGTCTAGGGCTATTCAGGTCAGTTTTAGGTGTAAAACACACTGATCGACTGTTTCGGCAGGTCAATATTTTCTTGACCATAGACTTTTTTTGAAAACTGAGAAAATGGTAAAGTGCATAAACCATCCACCTGAAAGCGGACACTTTCAGAATTTTTTTCTCTCTCATAGGTGAGAAATGGTGGGCATTTTCAGAAGGTTACTTAAGCCCTTTTTTCAATACTAAAATCATTTTTTCCAATGGAGGGCATTTTTTAGTTAGGGTGCAAAACAGGTTGAATGTTTGTTTTTAGAAGGAAAATATCTCCTTGCACAACATATGTTTTATGTCTGAGCTTAATAGAGTATGACACTTTACTTACTGCTTTTATATGTAAACACACACTCTATAATTAGGATATGTATCATATATTATAGGCACATTTATGATATATTTCATATTTTTTTAATTAGATAAATTAAATATGACATCTAATGCCAATATTTATTTATTTTCTTTATTTTTCAAAGTAACTCATAAATAGATCTTTCATATGATCCATCTCAACAAAATATTCTTCTAAAAATAGGATGACATAAGGGTTTAGATTACTCAAATCTTCCAACTTTGGAAGCACATGACATTGTCCTTCAATTCACTCATGTTAGATGTAAACATACTACTCAATGTGTTTCTCGTACACAATGTTGACGATTTGGAGATTAGAACTCCATACCACATAATGAGTTGAGAAGTTTCCCTCAAACAACAAGTAATCATCCAACCATTGTTCAAACTCATTGTCTTCGATGTAATCAACCTTTGACATTTGATGGAAAACAGAGGAAACCATTGTCTCCGATTATAGTTGAAGGGAATGTTAATGTTCCAAATGAAAATGTCTATGACAGAATGAAATCTATTACAGATAATGTGAGGGTCCCAAACTCCCCTCAGAGAACATTTTTTTTTCCTGCTGCCACTACAATGAAATATGTTTCAAAGAATGTGAGGGTCTCCAATTTCTCTCAGAGAACGATTCTATTCCTGTAGCCACTAAAATAAGCTCTATTTCAGAGAATGTGCATGTCCCAAATTTCCCTCAAAGAGCATTTTTTATTCGTTTTTCCTCTACAATGCACTTTGTTTCAGAGAACATGAGGGTCCCAAATTTAACTCAAAGAACATGTTTTTTTCCTGTTGCCATTACAATGAGATATGTTTTAGAGAATTTGCATGTCCCAAATCTATGTCGGAGAATAATTTTTAACCATGTTGCCATTACAATGAACTCTGATTTGCAAAATAAAAATAGTGTGCAGAATGAGGCCCTAGTTTTCCCTCAACAACCAGTGATTGATGCTACTGTTGTTACAAATCACTCTGAGCAAAGTGAAGGTTTTGTTGCTTAACAACCTAGGGAGTCTTTGATTGCATTTAATCATGAAGGGAATCAAAGTGTAGAACCCAATGTGAAGCATTTTTAACAATAATATATTAGGAACTTGGAAGCCACTAGAAGACATGAAACAACTGAAATAATTGCATTTTAGGAACAAGTGGATAGAAATGCAACTGTAGAAAATCAAAGCACTACAACTGGTCAAGATATAACAAAAATGTGAGAAGGATTGTAAACAAATCAAACTACACATGCTAATAGAAGGTCACCAGGAAAACTCTTATGGACATCCTTATTTCAGCGTAAGAAGCGATTAGGATGGTATAACCACATACTAAATGAGGGGAAGACAAAATTTAAAGAAATTGGGAGATGGTTTTCTGGAAAATCACTTGAATATGTAGATGAAAATGACATTATTGATGGAATTGGGTACTTCATGAGAAAAAACTATAATGAAGAAACTAAAATTGAGGATGTTCTTGAACATCTATATGGAATGCTTGATAAACTTCGATAAATTGTTGTGGCAAATATTCGTAAGGATTTTATGGTGAGGAACATGGATTTAGTATTTATTGAATCAACCATGTCTCATAAGGATTTTCAATGTCTAAAGAGAATTGATGCTCATGGTGTACTAAAGGGGGTTAATCCAACATCAATTTGTAGGGAAATGAAAAGGTGGAGCAACTAAGCTTAGGATATTGATATGGGTTGGGATAGAATTGGTGGTTTCACATATGGAGTTAGGGTCAAAAAAGTAAACTCATATTATTCCTTTATGGTTGAATCATATGAAAAGAGGTCTGAAACTATAGTCAATGAAGTTTATTTCAAACTTGGTATTGATTCTCGCATACATTACGACCATGGTGGGCACATATGTGAGATATTATTTGAGTTACTAAAAGACAATGGATTGATGTCTTGTGTAAGCCTTGGAAAATGGGATGGAAAATAAGAATATAGACAAGTTTTAGCACATGTTGTTGATCCTGAAAATGAGGAGAACTTAATGAAACAAATAAATAATCTTTCACAAGATGACGTCAAAATGGTAGACGGTAGGGTTGTCAAAACTAATTTGTTCATGTGTCATGATCTAGTGGCCATATGCAGTTTAGTATGTAGGAATATTGTTTCTCTAATGGGAAATAATTTTTTTCCTTGGTGCACATGCCATAAAAAAGTGATACACATGGATACAGATGAAATCAAAATTGAAGAAGGAGATACTATCTGTACTGTTTCTGAATGTTATGCAATGTCAATAGACTTGCTCCTTGTAAGTTATGCAAATTAAATACAAGTTTTGAAATTTTTCTTTATATCTTGACATTAATTTCTTAATCTAACTATGTTATTGAACATAAGAGTTGAATCCCGCTTTCGAACCAAGCAAAGGATGGGAATAAAAGTTAGATGAACATATTATAAACATTCAACCAACCTTATTTGGTAGAAAGATGACTATTGTGAAGAATTATCCCATTGATAGAAGAAATGATGAAAAGGTACACACTTTCATGCTTAGTTCTTAACTATAAATTAATATTCTTAGTATTTCACTAATTCCTACCTACTAAAATATGTGGCGCCATTTATAGTTGACTCATGGATCAATTTCCAAGCTTGTATATTGTTCTCGCCATGCTAGGATCAGAACAATTTTGAATATGATTCATGAAATTCAAAGAATTGCACAAGATTATGACAAGGTTCATCACACTAGAGGCACAAAGAGAACAAAATTTCTTCAAAATTGGGAGGAGATGGAGAAAATTGGTGTTCCATGTAATCCAGGAGAACCATACCATCATATAATCCAACAATGCAATGATCTTAACTATGGGAAATCAGATGGATCAACATCAAAAAATATCCTCATTTGACCTGAGGGAATTTTAAAGGTTTAATAATTATGTTAACTTATCAATTAGTTTTTATTTGGGCCTTGACTAATAATACATGATGATGTTATTATGTTTTGACTATTGTTGAATGGATCTATGTTATTTACTTTGAAGATAAAACTTAGTATTTATTCATAGGAATTGAAACTTATGTATTGTTTCGAGGTTATTGAAGACCTACTGGATGAAGAGAAGAATAAAAAGTTGGTGAGGTTGTGGAAGTGTTAGAAAGAATTTCAAATTTTGCAACTGCAAGGGTGTAGAGGAGATGATGTATATTCATATGAGAAAAGGTATGCCAGTTTCATCGTATCATCTATATTGAATGGTAGTATCATTTCATACATGATTAACATTTTGAGCCACCGTCATTTCAGGATTGGCTTACTTGCAACTGAGTTGCTTTGGTTATGTTCTTGTTGTTTATGAGATGAGATGGTTCCTTATATGCATGTCCAAGGGGCCCATTTTCTTGAGATGAAATGGTCTAATCGTCCTTATATATTGGGACGATTAATGAATGAAGTAATGGAGTGTAAGGATAGAGAAATAAAAAATTTGAATAGCAACCAAGGAGGAGGAAGAGGAGTTCATAGGGATAATAGAAGTGCATTTGAACATGATAGAATGTGTCTTGATAGAATGATCGAATCTGTCTTGTAAGCTCAATTTTTTAAGCTTGTCATGATATCATAAGGTACTTTCCAAAAGTTTAGACTGTCGAGCTAAATATATAACATATGAACCAACATTTAATTGTCAACCCGGGAAGGTAGACTTAGAGGAACCAGCACAGGAAATGCAGGGTTGAAGAGGGAGTTTAACGGATGTTAAACTATTTTCTGAACTGACAAAAGAAAATTGATGGAAAGAAGCTACTTTATTCTGCTCTGTTCTACATTCATTCTGCACTAATCTGTTCTGCACCAATTTCATAAAACTGTTCTGCACTAATTCTACACCAATCAGAAAATGATCATATGCATGTAAAACAACGCTTACATTTCTGCTACTTATAACTCCTCAATCATTTGGAAATCTATTTTGTAATGAAATGATTCTACGGCAATCAAATGAAACCTCTCTGAATCTTACTTCTGTACTATG
Organism: Pseudotsuga menziesii; assembly: GCA_001517045.1. NCBI lineage: Eukaryota > Viridiplantae > Streptophyta > Pinopsida > Pinales > Pinaceae > Pseudotsuga > Pseudotsuga menziesii. The sequence continues at coordinate 128,122 of LPNX010381111.1, forward strand.
AAATCAACAAGAAGACTGAACAACTGAAAGATGAAATCGATGGCTGAAAAAGATAACATTTAAACTTGAATCTTGGAATGCTAAACCCTCCGTTGCAATCAAATGAAACTTCTACTTCTGTTCTGAAATCGAATGAAATGCTACTTCTGTTCTATTAAATCGATGAGACAACTGACAATATAACTTGAAATCAAATCATTGCTGAAAGATGATGTTAAAATCTGAAGATGGAGTCTACTGTAAATGCAATGTATACAGCTCTGTTTCCATCGAAGGGGGCCCTGCCTTCGTTGTCCACAGACTGGTTCTTTAATCAATGCATATTAAATACTAAAGAATCCAAAAAGATGGAATCTGAACAGAAGCATAATTTTATAGAATGAGAACACAATCATTGCTGGAAACGATCTTTGTTATTCTATTCCTATTTAATACATGCTTGCGTGCTGCGTTCTTCTACATCATGCCTTCATAATCAATTACATAATTCCTATCTCTCTATGTCCAGCTCTTATAAAGAGCTTTAATCAAATACAAATCTGCCCATTACATTGTTCCTTTTCCCCCCACTTTCTGTCCAGCGCTCATACAGAGCCCTTATCGATTACAAAACCCCCCTCCCTATCTTGAGCATCGCATCCCTTTTTATAATGTTTCAGATCCCTTACAATGCATGGCTTTGTGCCCAAAATAAACAAGTAGTTACAAAACGGTTTCAGTCCCTTTACCCTACGCCTCTTGATGGATTAAATATCGATTATATGGGTAACCGAATGCCTCTGCGCCCCTTAAGATACGGTTACATAAATATATAACAGAATTATGTGACTAATCTTTAGGAACGCCTTAATCTCATGACACTTCATGTCATGAGATAAGGAAATACATGAAGTAAAAGACCAAAACGTGGAGCTGAGAAGATGGATTAACATAAGGAAGCTATCCACCATTTGCGTTAAAGAGATCTTGACTAATCCATAGAAAAGTAGAGATAAGGGGGTCGACTCATTCACTTTTTGCAGTAAACACATGGCACCAGCTATTGAGAATCGATGTGTCAAGGAAAAGTTCATCTATTCGTTATTGCTTTCAGCACAGTGTTCACCATTCTGAAGTAGTTCAGAACCTTGATTTTCCTCCAAGTATTTTGACAGAAAGAATCCCCTGAGCTATAGAAGAAGCATCAAACCCAATTTTTAAAAGTTCACGCACCAGAAACAATTTCCATATCAATGGCACCGCCACCAGAAACAATGGTAGAATTATTCATTGCTCTTCGAACTATCATGATGGCATCATGCAAACTCCTTTCTGCCTCATTAATGAATTGATCCGCACCAGCTCGTATTACAAATGTTGCATCTAAACCATTTAATGCCTTCCCAAACTGTGCATAAACCGGTGACCTCGTGATGGAATCCAAGCGTTTTTTATGCAGGATACCAAATCCCATTCTCTCTGTAGTAATCAAGATCAGCCCAACGGTTCTCATCCTTCGGCACATCTGCGGGCCAGTTCGGACTGGGAGTGATTGCAGAGATTGAAGAGGTTAACAATACACGTTTCACTTTGGCTTTTTGGACTGCTTGCAAGACGTTCATGGTACCCTTAATTGCAGGATCCAAGAACTGGGCTTGTGGTTTCTTGACTTCATCCAC
>LPNX010381111.1:138134-181211 GCA_001517045.1 Pseudotsuga menziesii
CTTTTGGCAGTAAACACATGGCACCAGCTATTGAGAATCGATGTGTCAAGGAAAAGTTCAGCTATTCGTTATTGCTTTCAGCACAGTGTTCACCATTCTGAAGTAGTTCAGAACCTTACTTTTCCTCCGAGTATTTTGACAGAAAGAATCCCCTGAGCTATAGAAGAAGCATCAAACCCAATTTTTAAAAGTTCACGCACCAGAAACAATTTCCATATCAATGGCACCGCCACCAGAAACAATGGTAGAATTCTTCATTTCTCTTCGAACTATCATGATGGCATCATGCAAACTCCTTTCTACCTCATCAATGAACTGATCCGCACCAGCTCGTATTACAAATGTTGCATCTAAACCATTTAATGCCTTCCCAAACTGTGCATAAACCGGTGACCTCGTGATGGAATCCAAGCATTTTGATGCAGAATACCAAATCCCATTCTCTCTGCAGTAATCAAGATCAGCCCAACGGTTCTCATCCTTCGGCACATCTGCGGGCCAGTTCGGACTGGGAGTGATTGCAGAGATTGAAGAGGTTAACACTACACGTTTCACTTTGGCTTTTTGGACTGCTTGCAAGACGTTCATGGTACCCTTAATTGCAGGATCCAAGAACTGGGCTTGTGGTTTCTTGACTTCATCCACAATACAAGGAGACGCTAAATGGAAAACACCAATAGACCCATCAATGGCAGCCTCAATAGAACCATAATCCAGCAGGTCTATTTGAAACAATTTTAGTCTCTCCTTGGCTCCTTCCATGGCCTCCAAGTGCTTAGTCTCCTTCTCATTTCCGAGATCTTGAACAGTTCCTTGCACAGAGTAGCCTCGTTCTAACAGCAAACGAACAACCCATGACCCAATGAAACCACTAGCCCCAGTCACACATACAGTCTCTTTGCTACCCATTTTCACACTGATAATTACCTGCCTGCAAACTGATATACCAATTTCCTTCACGAATTTCGTTAATCTTAAAACATATTCAATGCCCAAGTTTTATATACAATGCTAATCATGTGCTAAAACTAGTCTTTAATGATCAGATATTCTTAAAAACTTATATTGAAGATAAATTCGTGACACTGATTTAAACTGTACTGCAAGCTTTCCACTACTGCACTGCTAGCGCCGGTTCTGTGCAATAGAAGTGTTCAACACCGCTGTTATATTGTTGCATTTATGGTTGAATTCTCCTCTCTTTTGTGGCTTTGGAAGCACTTCATGATTTCTGTATATGAGGAAGCATATATGTGTAACAGAATACAAATAGCACAGAAAGAATGCCATTTGTTTAACAAAAGACTTCAGGAAAGTAAACAACATCTGCAAGAACCAGCAAGAAAATGTTATAAATCCGGAGCCCAACATAGACAAATAAATTTCTTGCCTTTAAATATTAGAAGTCAACTTCATGTTGAATATGACAAGCCAAGAAATCAAGTGAATAAGGATTTTGCAGCACAATCGACATCACGTTCCCTTGATGTCACTTTTCAACAAGTGGAACAACTATTTAACTCTTGCGAAAAAAAATTTAAGAAATCATTGATTGCACCACAAATAATAAGTTTGTCCTAATTTGAAATTTTATCTCATTCGATTTTCATTTTATAGTGTGAGGAGTCATAATGTTTGTGTTTAATAAGTAACGTGTCCTCCCAGTTCAATAACTATATTCCAAGAACAAAACTAGTCAACAAATATAGCGAAGAGGCTTATCGAGAATCACATCGCTTTGGAAAGTACAAGGAAAAAATGGGTGTTAAAAAAAAAAACATGTTTTTCCCTCCAATAGTGAGTATTATAATCATTCAATTGATTACATATCAACATGTATTTATCAATCTAGTTGAGTTGTGGTTGAGGGTACAAATTTTGATTGAACTCTCACTTTGTCCACCTCACCTATCTCAGGAAATGATCTAAGCCATAGTGATCAAACAAAACAAATGCAATGGGAAGTTGATTCTGATACCCTAGTGATGATTGGAGACAATAACAATAAAAAATTTGGTGTTTCATCCTCAATAATAGAGGCATTGGAGACCTGTTAAATGCAAGAATTGAATGGAGAAACTACTGTTGATATGCCATTGATGGAATCTATGATTCACAATAGAAGGTGTGTTTCATCCTCGATAAATGGGGCATAACAAAGTGGTAAGAAACAAGAAACTCAAGGTACAACTCTTGGAATCCAAGTGATGGAAGATAACAATGATATTAAAACCGGTTTTGTCAAAGCAAGTAACAGACAAGAAAAAATGAGAAATTACGAAGATGATCAACAAGCAACATTGTATGCAAAGTGGTGAAGAACATAACATTTGTAATGATATGGAATTGTTATGGACTTAAGAGACATTTTTTATGATATTTTGAATATTTCTGGATATATATTTGTAAAGGTATAATATTGTATGCACCTATAAGCATTGTATTTACCTTTCTCTATGGAAAACAAATCTTGGAGTCTTTTGAGAAAAAAAACATTTACATAGATTTCGTCGTAAATTCATTCTATTCTGGTGTGTTCCCATACATGTGAAGTTATACTTTATTTTACCCCATAAAAATAAAAATATACTTCTTATTTCATACAAATGAAATCGAGCACAATTGTTGATTGTTACTACCGAAATTGACCAAGTCGTCATAGACAATATATGAAAAATGATATTTAATGTATTTGGACAGTTGTAAATGCTCTAAACAATGGAACACATTTTATATCACTCACTAATTTACAACATAATAAATGGAATAAATTATCTATCACTCTCTAAATTACAACAAGAGAAAAATAAAGACAACTAAAAACGAGCTAGAATTTAGAAAATTCCATCATGCAAAAAATGCATTTTTCATTATCTGCCTATAAATACAAATATACAATTATTTATACATGTCTATCATGTTTATGAGATGGATGCAATAAATCCTCTTGAGCAGGAGACAAATCTGTATGGTGTCTCTTTCCTTTTGTAGAAGACTCCATTTATCTAGAAGCTGCAGGAGGCACTATTTGTAGCTTGGTTTCAAGCTCTTTAATTTTCTGTGTACTTTTTTTTTTTTTCAAGCAAAATACTATTTTCTCTCATCAACCTCTTCAAATTATTCACATTTTTCTTATACTTATTTTATTCTTCTTCTTCCTTACCTTCCCATTCTCGTCTTTTATGGTTCAACTTGTTGGTAACTACAGCCAATTCATCTTTTAGTTCCTTAATTTATTTCTCCTTCTTTTTTTCCCTCAACCCTGTCTTATTGGGAATGAAAGGAATCACCATAGTCATAAAAAATGGACCCTATAATTCCTTCATCCAATACACAATTATGTATTTAAGTGTTTGAATTTCCATATCACGTCCCAAATGTTGAACTTTTTGTCCCACCAAGACTTTTGATTCTAGATCTCTTATTTTTGCATCCTTTTCAGCCATCTCCTCTTTAATTTGTTTATTTAATGGTGATGAACCAAACACATCACCTAGAGAAAATATCATTGAGAAGCATTCCCTTATCATCTTTCCTCGTTTTGCTAAGGACTTCTCTCACTCTTCTAAGGACATTGTAACTGTAGGAGTTTTTCTCTTTCCACCCTTACCTTTGCCTCTTTTGGTATCCTCACACGTGTATCCTTTGGTACCTTTACCTTCATCCTCACCACCTTCTATACTGTGAAGGTTTTTTCCTCTCCTTTTCTTTTTAGTTGGGCCAGTGTCTCGAATATCCTTTCTAACCTTTTTCCTTTGAGCTTATGAACTTTCTTAGAAATGGTTTTCTCAAACTAGAAATTAATGATTCTAATTCTCCAACTTTTTGTTCATGCCTTTCCTCCCACTCTTTCATCTTCATCGAGTATTCTTCTATTAAGTGTTCATTTTCTTTCAATTTCTTCTCCAATTCATGTACATAACCCATTTCTGTCTTTAATGATGGTATATTGAGAACATGATGGTATAATTGAGAACATTTTTCTAAGGCCATTTAGGTCATATTTGGTTGCAAAACCGGTTGAATGGATGTTTTCGCAGGCCAATATTTTTTTAACCTTACCATTTTCTCCAAAAAGGATCCACTTGAACAAGTTTTTTAGTACTTCTCAAATTTTACCAGTGAGGGCATTTTTTGGCATGGTGCAAAACAAGATGAGTGGTTGTTTTGGAAATCCAATATTTTCTTAACCTGACACTCTTTTCCAAAAATTATCCAATGGTAAACTACATAAATCATCCACCTGCAAGCTTGTGTTTTCAAAATAATTTTATCCCTCACTCATGAGAAAGGTGGGAGTTTTTCTAAGGCCATTTAAGCAATAGTTAGGTGCAAAATAAGCTGAAAGGTTGTTTTTGCAGACAAATATATTCTTCACTGGAGAATTTTTATAAAAAATGAGTTAATGGTGAAGCAAATTAATCATTCACTTTCATGATGGTTCCTTTATAACAAATTTCTCTTTCTTGAGTAAAAAATGGTGGTCATTTTCCCAAGGCCACTTGAACCATATTTTCAATACTTGTCAGATTTTACCAACGAGGTCATTTTCTGGCATGGTGCAAAAATAAGATGAGTGGTTGTTTTGGCAGGCTAATATTTTCTTAACCCTACACCTTTTTCAAAAAATGATCCAATGGTCAAGTGCGTAAATCATCAACGTACAAGATTATGTTTTCAGAATAATTTTATCCCTCACTCGAGAGAAATGGTGAGCATTTTCCTAAGTCCATTTAGGACCTATTTAGGTACAAAACATGATGAAATGTTGTTTTCACACGACAATATAATCTTCACCAGAGACTGTTTATCAAAATTGAGTCAATGGTGAAGTGAGTTAACCATCCTCCTACATGATAGTTCCTAAATAATAATTTTCCCTCTCTCATGTAGGATATGGAGGGAATTTTCCCAAGCCTTTTGGGCCAATTTTTCAATACTTAACCAATTTTTCAAATGGAGAGCACTTTTTGGCATGGACCAAAACAAGTTTATTGGTTGTTTTTGTAGGCCATTATCTTCTTGGCCATATAATTTTTCTTATAAAGAATGAGTCCATTGTCAACTATGTAAATCATCCACCTAAAAGCTGATGCACTCACAATTTTCTTAGCCTTGCAAAGTGAGAAGTGTCAGGCATTTTCTTAAGGACATTTAGCCCAGTTTTAGGTGTAAAACAGGCTGACTGGTTGTTTTTAGCAGGCCAATATATTCTTGACTAGAGATTTTTTTCCAAAACTGAGACTATATTTAGGTGCATTAGTCATCCACCTACATCATGGGAATTTCATAATATTTTTTCTCTCTCATTGACATCATGGCGATTTCATAATATTACTTAGCCGAATTTTCGGGTATTTTCGTGTATGACTAAAAATATGAGAATAATAAAAACTCACATTCTCCAATTTGAATCACTCAAGCAAGCGAAATATTGAACCCTATGTGTGAATTTTGGTGAACTACGAAAGATTTCCGGTATTGTTTCACAATAGCAATTTTAGGATAAAATTGAAAATATTGAATAGTGGAGTAGTGGTGAATGTTAAAACACATCATGTTAAACTTCAATCTTTCAATTTGATGATGCAATGTTCTTACTAGCACATGAAGAATGTTTTTATTGTTGTGTTAGATTAAATAATGTGAATTCAGTCCTTGGATAAAAAAGGTAAACAACCATTCAATTTTTTCCTCATAAGAAATAATATTATATTTCAAGCATAAATCTAATACATTCTTAAACAATATCTAATTTGGTCTATCAAAATACCCCATGCTTCTTCAACAGACAGAAAGTTTAAAATGATCAACACATTTTATCTTGGAGCATCTACTAGTGGATAGAACTAGAGTGCATATACATATAAATTACACTTCATGTAACTGTCAAAAGGAAATATTGTCTACAGAACTAAATACTAAGAAGGGAGAAAAAATATTTAGACTAGTGCAACGTTAATTTTAAATGGGTCGCCCCACAAAGATGAAGAAAATACCACTTTTGTTTGGTTTTAGTTTTTCGAAAGATCTACTTTATGTTTTCTGTAAGTGCAGATATGAGCATGGCATGTTTTGATGATTATAGAAGACTAAAATGAGTAGGTTTTAGGACATTTTGAAGACAGTACAACACCATGTTCTCAATATCCCATAGGCTACAAAATGTATATCATTGTTCCAAAAATTCAAATTTCATATATCAAGAATAAATTCATGGAAAATGAAAACCATTCATAACATAACATTAAAACACTAGAACAATTGAATACAAAAAAAAAAAATTATATATACTAAATGATATAATTCACCATACATTTTACACCAAACAATATAAAAAAATTATTAATGAAAGGAAAAATATTTACAAATCCAAATGGGGTACACCAATCCTCATCCCTAACCCATAACATTGATGGACGCGATCCCATTGGTGTGAATCCCATGAAGAGTGTACTTGTACATGAGGTTTTAGGCTATTATACAAATAACAAAATCTAAATTTTGTTCCCACTCTCCATTTACCAAGAGGTTGAGTCTGGTCACTTGATCCCGAAGTTGGCTAATATCTATCAGGAAAGGTTGGCCATGTATAGAAAACTGTCTCCTTGAGATTCTCATAACCTTCTATGCTGAAATCTAGAGAATTATTCTTCTTTACAATCCCGAGAGGTACAAAATGAATTGGAATTAGTTCAAAAGTAACCATGAAACTTTCATTTGAAAAATGAATTTCCACATAAGATTCATTGTGTATAATGTTTCGAGACTTTATGTGATTGAAAACTTCGTAGGAAAGAAGATGAATATTGTGATGATGTACTCGATTGGTCTGCAATACTTTGATATATGATGAAAATGCATTGTGTGTTCCATATTCTATAGAGGAAACTAATCTAGAAGTCACAACTTTATTTCCACCTTTTGTTGCAAGAAGTTGAAAAGTGGTGTGCCTGTCATCACTCGTAGCAATAAAACGACAGAAATAAATTCCCTTTTCGACTGCTAGTACCCCATCTTTTAATAGAGCTCGCAGTAAAGAAAACATCAACAATCCCCACAACCTAACATAATATACATTAGATACTCTAAATAATTTTTTTATATATGAGTTGAAGAATATATATAAAAAGATAAACATGTAAAATCACCATCAATTATTTCAATTGGTACCAACAAACCTTTTTTTGTGTAGAACACCTCACGTGATGCAAATTCACGCCTTCAGGAATATAGTGGCCTCTACCAAAAACATATACATGATCTTGAAATATTCTTACCCAAAAAAATGTTCCACCAGTTGAAACATCAACCAAACATTCCAACACTTATAGTATATGGAGCTTTCAATGACTCATATTCATACATTGCATGCAACTTTTCGTAATAAATACAAAGATGCATGCATGCCTTTATGGTAAAATCAAACGGATTTGCGCTACGCACCAAAATCCCATCCATTTGAATGAATTTATTTCTACCAATCTTTAAAAAATGACCATTTTTAGTCAATCGGGGAGTCACATCTAAACAAGATCTCGTAGAAAACCCTCACTTGATGACTGCAGTTGACTATTTTTTATGATTTTCATCTGGCCTACTTGAAGGTAACTGTGATTTTATTTCAGAAAGTGAAGGATGGTGCAACATAAGCTTTCCACTTTCATCTACATACACCATTTGAATACGCATGACATCATCCATAGTATGTGTCCATGTGTCATTTGTACAAATAGTGTAAAGAGTTGGACCATCACCACAAGAAACCAATGTTGTCAACTCTACATTTCATGTATGTGACTCATCTTTAACTTTGCAGATAATGATTTCTTCTAAACCATTTTCTCCTTTCAGAAGAGAAATTGTATCAAAGTTTGGATACTTTCCCTTAACATACTATAGAGTTGAACGACCTTGGATTTGATAAGTTATTTCCTTGTCATTAGGTTGGTTCTCAACATCATTACCGCTGGCTATATCATCATCACTCCAACAATCAGTTTTTGCAAGTCTATATAATTTTCGTGACTTTTGTAATTGTATAGACAATTGTTGCTTCATTTTTTGTCTCTTTTCTCATTCAACTTCATCTTCAATAAGTATTCTAAATTATTATTCCACATCATCTAGAGGGAATGGCTTATGTTCTTTATGTGGCAATAGAACATGCTCTGTATTGAACATGAGCGAATTTATAAGAAGTAAAATTCTGCAATCATAACATGAATATAAAATGGCCTACACATGTTACACATGACATACTAATTGGAAAGGAAGAGTGAAAAAGCAGAGTATTGATAAAGGAATAATATAAATACTAGATAAATTCTAACCTTTTGTAAAAACCTTTTGTTGATGCCTGGAAAATCACATGTAACAATAGTTAGGGATTCTCCCCAATAAACATTCCCAATTAGCTCGTTCCTGTTTGGTATGGGGAATTCGTTCGGTTTATGGTCCGGCTACCGTAGGTCAAGTAATCAATTAAAGTGCTTTACCGGTTACAACCCGTTCCACCATGTATATTTTTCATTTTTTGATGTTTAAGGTATGATGTGCAAGTGCCTAACTAAAATGTAGATGATAGAGATAACAAGGAGGGTCACAATCTGATGCATAGGTTCTTACCTCTCATCTTACCTCTCTCGCATCTAAATCACAAACAACAAGAAAATTACTATGACTAACTAACCTATCCCTAGGGAGCAAAATTATCATTAATGGTGAGTAATGTATTGCAGTGCATGCATAAGGAAAAATCACAGATAGTTGTTAATTGTTTTAGAGCACATGAACATCAATAGAAATATAAACAAGATAGATTATTGTTAATTAATACCTTCATTACTCAATGTGGAAATTTCACAGAAAAAACTAGAGTACATTCACAACATGAAAAGAAATTCACTGAGTTAGAACGATCTCACAGTTAATGGAAACAAGTTGAAAAGAAATAGTTCATATTCAACTGGTCCATAGCAAACATTTGAAAAAATTCCACAACACTTTCTCCAGCAGAAACATGTGACTCTTTATTGTAAAAGGAAATAGTTCTTCTTACAATACTCTCTCAAAAATGGTCTGGGAAAAAGGTCCATTTACATCTAAAAATCTCCTATATTTATACAAAAAACAAAACTCTTGGGCTGCTTCTCAATGTATTTTGAGCTTCCCCAGTCTTTCATTTTCCAAAATTTTGTATCGTAGCATGTGCACATAATTAATACAATATATTACATTTTAAATCAAAATTTTCAAAACACTTTATAAAGAAGGGCCAGCCTGGTCGCTGATGTATTTCTTCCATGCATAAGCATCTGCTTCTATGCCTTCAAATCTAGAAGGCTCAAGAAATATAATATTAATATCATATTTAGAAGCCTGGGTTTTTACCCCCTCTATCCTGGCAGGACTCAGGCACATTTTGTCTTCTAGTATATGTATGCTCACTGTTGCCTGTGCCACTACATTCTTCAAGATCCATTCATCTAGGTCTTTGACCTGCTAGATTTCTTGCTCATCCTCTTGATACATGTTTTGTAGATGTTCTAGAAACAATTTGTGCTCCAGTAGCACATCCAATATCCTTTCTACAGAAGTTTGGCATCAGTTGTACTTGAAAATCACTTTCCTCCAATATTCAGCACATGCTCCTTTTGTCTTCTTCACAGTTTTCTTGAACTCTTCTGCTATAATAATCACAAATTCTAGTAAATCATACTCTTGTTTTAAAATATATTGATCCTTTACTGCTAAATCCATAGGATATTCCTTATTTTTTTATTCCCAGACCATTCTTCCTATTAAAATCTCCAAAATATCCTAAGATCTATCCAAAAAGTATGAAATAGTGTCTAAAATTTCCTCTAGTCTGGTGTCTATCTGTAAAATTTTACACCTTTCGTCCTCTATGTGTATCTATAGTTGGTGAATCTTCTTTCTTTCAGTCAGAACGTGTTCTTTCAAAGGCTGAATGTCTATTTTCTATTCCATAGCATCCTTAAGTGATGCGGCCAATGAAGTGTTTCACTCTTCTAAAGCTGTCATTTGTATTTGATACTACTTCTATTTTTCCTCTATGGTAGCCTTCTCCATATCTAACTTAGAAACATTTCTTTGCAACTTGTTCTTCTCTGTACTTAAATTATCATATGATACCTGAAGATCATCCCTTTCAATTTTCAACATTTCATGTTCTAGCTGTAGCTTTTGTAATTCTGCTAAGCTATCCTAAGCATTATTTTCCGTGTTCTCTGCAGATATTTCTATGGCATTCTTATCCGCTTGTAGAGTCTAGAATTCCGCTCTTGAAGTCTTAGCTTCACTCATCATGTCTTCATACTTCCTTTTTAGCTTTTGACTCTCATCTCTTTCTTTCTTTGGAGTTTCTTTCAATTGAGCTACATTCTTTCGTGATTCTTCTAGATCGATCATGAGTATGTCCACATTATCTTCCATCGCTAGGGTTAATCCTACCCCAGCTCTCGCTATCAATCATGGATCTTTATGTGTACCATGTACTATTGTTTTTATCTCTTATCATCTTTCCCAACTATCCTCCAATATCGACCTTTTTTTCAATTCTTTTTACAATTCTTTTCTTCTCCTGATCATAAAAAATGGTACTAAAGTTAGGAACCTCCTCCCCTTCTGTAGGCATGAAAGGGAATAGATTTATCTCATAAAATGAAGATTGTCCCAATATGCTACCAAAATATGCAGCAGGCTCCAAGGGCTCAGGATCAAATTGCCCTTATTCTTGATCTATTTGATCCTGCACTCCTTGTGTATCTACTTGCTCTGTAGTCTGTTGATCCTTTTGAGATCCTGTTAGTCTCAAACCTTCACTTTCTTCTTGCTTTTTCTTGATTTCAGCTTCTTCTTTTTTCTTTCTCTCTTCCTCTTCCTTCCTTACGATTTCCTCTGCAACTCGCTTCTTTTCTTCTTCTTCATTCTTCAGCCAACTTTTTGCTTCGTGTGCTAGCCTTCTAGCATCTTCTTCTCTCTTTTTCACCTCTTCCTCTTCCAATGTCTTAGCCTTTTCCAAAAATTTTCCCTTTCCACCCATAGTAGTTATTTTTGTTTGAACCTCTTCTTAATGGTGGTTATGTTCTTTGCACTTCTAAATGTCGCCTCGTACTTGTCCCAAAAATTAGTACATTCAAAATTAATCCATGCTTCCTTGTAGTAGTCTGCTACTTTATTGCGGGAGTCATTACTGTGAAAGTTCATTTCACCAAAATGAAAAAGCTCTAACTCCTTAACAAAATTTGCCGCCTGCTTTACTCTTGAAAACTTGTAGCTACCAAGTAGGAAAGGTATTGCAGGATATGTTGTCTTTTTATACTCAAACAAAAAATTTCCTACACCATCAATATACACCTGCCTAACTGCCTCTTTGTGTAGTACATAGTTAGTGGCATAGTTAGGGAGTAGGGAAGGGGATTTGGAACCACTGTACATTCTTACATACAACCCATCCTTGGTCAACTAGTAATCTCCAAACTCCTCGATGAATTTTAATGCCTCTTCAGACATGCAATTGCATTAAGTCAAGAAGATGAGGGTATACAAGGGCATGATGAAGTGACCGTAGATTTCCTTGTAATAACTATAGTACCTATGTGCCCATAACAATTTGTAGGCTATGTACACTGGGGTTCTGTCCTTCTCCCAGTTACAACTCAAAGTTGGAAAATACTGAGTGAAAAGTATACAGTAAATCAGGATAGAGCTCATATAAAAATCTGATCTCTTTTGTGATACCCCTCCTAAGGCTACTGATAAGCATGTTAAGAGGATTTTTGACACAATGTTTGACCAATTAAAAATGGTTACATGGGTAGCCACATAGAAAATAATTGGTATCCACCCTATATTTAAGCTATTCTTGTGTGCTCTACCAAAAATCCTATTTAACATCAATGCAATGAACCTATAGGGAGTATGGAGAGTAGAGGTGTCATACTCCCCGAAAGGGCTAGTTCAGAAATTTTTTCTGGGTATCATCATTCTTTTTACTGTCTCTACCAGATCCATAGTTGTCTCCTTTAACCAGCTTTCTATCAAGTAAACCTGGGGTGAGGGTAGATGATAGGCCATAGAGACATATGCAGGGCTATATGCAGCATAGCCTTGCTTAGCAGTATTCTCCAGAATCATTGTGGTTACATTTTCCCTAGGAAAAATCCAGCCTATCACTTCTGAACAAGGGAATAACTCGGGTCTCGTGGCTACTTTCATGAGAGATGATTTCTCAAAGTTGGAATAGATGGTTATCTCCTCAAAACCAACATCAGGTACATTCTAGTTGGAAATCATCCTATAGATCTCTCCCCACTTGTAGCCTTGTTCGACCCCAGTGGAATCTTTGGTATCTTCATATATATACTCTACTTTGGTGATGATCTCAACTTCAAGCTCTACTTCAATCATCGGAGCTTTCTTCTTTTGTCTCTTTGACATGTTTTCGTTATAATAATCACCCTGTCATAGTCAAAACATGTTCTTAGATCAATTGAGCTATTAGCAAGTGTTTTAAACAATAAATAGGAAAATATATCAATTTTTTTACCTCCTCAATATGCATGCTGAAAAATAAGCTACACATAGTATTCAATGCATGAAAGAACTAACAAGGCAAAGGAAAAGTCATGTCAGCCGCTTCCTAAAACTACATAAGCCTCACTACATCGAAAAATCCTCCAACTCAACTCGAGCCACATCAGACAGAAACTACCACTCGTCCTTAAACCAAACCCAAAACTATTAAACCCTGCGCAGTGCTCGTCCTGGATAAAAAATAAAAAATAATAATCTTTGTGCAATGCTCGATCTGGAGAAAACCCTAAAACAACCATGGAAAAAACCTGTGCAATCCCACGGGATAAGGTAAATGAAAGAGAAAAATATGAAAACCCCCTGGCCAACCATGAAAAACTCAAGAAACGGGCAGTGCAGATAGCGAAACGCTGTTCTGCACCATGCCCTAACCCCCCGTGCTGGAGAAAATGCATCCATAATGGAAAAAATATCACATAGACTTCCCATTCTCTGTTCCCACTAAAGAAACTACAAGAAACCTAAGACTCCGCACCCTCCAAGTAAAAACAACCGTAAAAATTGCAAGGGCAAGAAACCTTTTATACAGCAAAACCTAGAAAATGGGAAACCTAACCAAGGAAAAAACCTAACGGTTCCCAAATCGACCAATAAAAAACAAAATATAAGCACCGTGTTTTACTTACCTAGCAAATAGCAATACAATCGACTGGACATAACCAAACTCCACAGGAGCAACGCAATGAAACAAGTGTTGACAGTTGGGTGCTCGTGATTGGTGCAAACGGCAAGTATCAGTGAAAACGACAAGTCATACTGGATCAAACAATAAAAGAAAAAACATGCCCCTCGTATATATAACATTCGGTGGCATAACGGTGGTTAAAACCCTATCGACAGTCATAACTTATATCAATGAGAAGGATAGTTTGGAGGACAACCGCAATGGCAGGTGAAAAACAAACTATGGGCCCATGATATTTTAACTTTATTGGACATCGGCACCACTAGACTCTAAGTGCGGAACCTCTAGATAGATCCTCCTCTACAATGTTGGCATCGTAAAACTGTATCATCGGGACTTTATTCATTATAACGGGTTTTGGCAATCAAAACTCCTAAACTCTAAAGAGTCGGTGAGGAAAAGCACTAAAATTTCAAAACGTCTCAATACTAGGTTCCTACAACGTCAGAAATGACAAGCACTAAGACTCCGACTCACTCTTGTAAAACATTCCGACAGCGATAAAAAATAATCGTAAATCAAAACCACTAAGTGATAAGCTCGAAAATGAAAACGAAGAGAGAAAAAACTGTTGATGTATATGTAACTTCGGAATGTATTCTTCTATGTATCTTATGTATTGTAACCCGATGTTTATTCTGGGATGTTTCTATTATGTATTTGAGTCATGTGGTCATGCCTCGATGTTTCGATCAGGAGGATTAATAATGTAATCAAGTCATATCAAGTCATTAGGTAAGTCCCCACAGTTTCGGGGCACTTGAGTTATTATACACTAATTAAGGTGTAGGCTCGAGTAGTAATTATTAGGTTGAGCCTACGTGTGAAAATGCAATTCAAGTGAATGAAAGAATATAAATAGAGAGTGAGACTCTCTATTTAACACACACATCATTCACTCTCTTAAGTGAGGCGCACTTGTGGAGGAGGAAATATACTGGGACTAGAAGGTCACTGCTGTTGGGAGATCTCTTACTATTTTGGTGCTGATTTTATCTCTAAGGAAGTTGCGGGGTTTTCTCCTTTATGTTTTCCCCGAGGAAAACTCTTTGTGTCTCTTGTCTCTTGTGATTTGCTTATGTTTTATTGATGTGCTTGTTATTCTCTTAGTGAAAAGATCCTAAGATCATAATGCTAGCTTAATGTGATGAAAAACTAACATGGTATCAAAGCTAACCTAAGAAGAAGACATTGTGCAGCTACAGGAACTAGGGCTTCCTAGTTTGTGGATCTTCTTCCACATATTTTCAGCAAAAGTAAGGTGGAGCAACTCTCCTCCTTAGGGCGCATCTTTCTGTCGAAACATAATTTGATTCCGAGCATTTTCAGTCTTCGATGCGGAAAATAGGGCTTTCTACAGAAGATGAATTTTTGAGTGAGACTAGAATAGGGTTATTCTCCTCATCAAAACCGAAGTTTAGAGACTTGGATCAATAAATTTGGTTGGGTAAAACTCCAGGAAAGTCAAACCCTAGTTTGACCTTGAGCTAGGAGAAACCCTAAATACTAAAACTGCTAATTTTTGGTACAGTCGCTATATTCCGAGATTGGTGAAGTCACAGAAGCGTAAAATTGTAGGGGCCAAATATAAAATCCTGATGAAGCCTATGTCCAAAAATCAGAATCAAATTCGCTGTACTCCAGGAGATATGATCTCTCCAAGTTAGGGTTCCAACCTCTTCCAGAATTCATCCCTGAAAAGGACATCTGGGGAGATCTGAAATATCTTGAGCTAAATAGGTCCAAATGGAATTCCTAAAGATTTTCCAGAAAGGGCACGGACTTTGATTTCTGTGTTCCAAATATCAGACTCAAAATATGAACCAGTGACACGTGGCATTCCATACAACTTCGCTATTCTGAACAGTCCTGTAATAGGTCACCTTGGGAAAAGGATCATAAATCCAAAATGGTGAAACCAATTCTGATGAAACTTGTGGTTTTGGATCAGGAACATGTGAGGTTACCTCAGTGCAAAATTTCAGACACATAGAAGCAGTAAGTTCAGAGGTATCACAGAAACAGTAACAGGCATTTCTACAGAAGAAATTGGAAAATTAGGGCTTCCTGTTCCGGGAGCTTCCCTCCACTGTTTTCAGAAAAGTAGTACATTGGATAGCTCCATTTGAAGATATATATCTGTTTATCCAATCATATCTGAAATATTCCAAGTTTTGAAAATTAGGGTTTCTGTGACAAACCCTAGATCAGTGAACTCCGGGACAAGGACGGACACCTCAAATCGGTAAGATCTAATCCTTTGCTATTTCCATTTGAGGTTCTCATTTCAATATGATATATCACATCAGCTTGGTGACAAGCTTGCGGAAGTTGACAACTTCCAATCCTGGAATTATATGATCTCTCTGAAGAAAATGGATTGGACACCTACATGAGTATAGAGGTTCCATTTTCAGAGGGAGATGAGGTTAGAAGCCTTTCACAAGAAGAACTTTGTCAAGGCCAAAGAAGACATCATGCTCATGCTGCAAAGGATGATGAACCATCCAGAAAGAGATCCAGATATGAAAGTGAAGATTCTTCAAGCAAGGATGAATATGTTCTGATATTAGCTCTCACAGGTAACATATCTCATGGAAGTGATAAGTGGCTTATAGACAGTGGAGCTTCCAAAATTATGACAGATTCAAGGAATCCTTTGTAAGACTGTTGGAACATGAATCACCTCACAAGGTGAAACTAGGAGATGACTACCAATATCCAATAAAAGGTAGTGGGGAATCTTCATACAAGCTAGACCCTGGTAAGTCTCTAACAATGAAAGAAGTATTGTTTGTTCCAGGACTCAAGAAGAACCTTCTCTCCATTTCAGCATTGATGCAAAAGGAATGCAGGTTGCATTCATAGATGGTCAAGTCATCATATGGCCAAAAGGAAAGACGATCGATGATGCGGTAGTGATTGGAGAACAAAAAGGAGGCTTGTACAAATTGAAGGGCTATCCAGAACAAGCCTTGATCCATGAAACAGTAGAGCCAAATGAGCTTTGGCATAGAAGGCTTGCACACGTGCATTACAGAGCACTACCTATTGCAAGCAAAGCTGTTGAAGGTCTTCCAGAATTTCAAGCTATTTGAAGGGAAGAACAAAAATCAGAATATAACCTAAAGAAACCAGTTGAAGAATGTGAAGATCTAGAATGCAGAGACCATGCAGTCATAAGAGTCTCTCAAAATAAAGAACAACTTGAAGAAGAAGTGAAGAATGCAGAAGTGGTGATGGCCACCTTGAATGGCCTCCTAGGATCGTGGAATTCATTTATTCAAGGAATGTGTTCCAGAAGGAAGTGATTACTTTCAGCAGACTTTGGAAAGAAGAAGAAGCTTGAATAATAAGAAGAGAAGAGAAGATGGGAGCAATTGAAGATCAAGATATCGCCATCCAAAGAAGATCCCTCAAGCAATGAGGAATATGAAGAACTCAACTCTTGAAGAACTTCTTATCCTCCATATCATTTGGATAAGAAACGATGCTACCATGAATCAAGAAGACGATGAAGCTGAAGGATCAAGAAGCAGTCTACCCACGAAACAAATAAAGATATGTATTTAATGATATTGTTTTGTTATGCATTTGTTTATATTCAGTTGATGTATTATGCATGATAGGATGTTTGCATTAACGACAGTATACTACTAATATGCATGTGATGGGTAAGTAGCTCATGTTGCTATACAACTCTCCATTGCTACTTATCTAGAATGAAACCTCTTTGCTAATATATTGGATTAGTGCACAATCTCAATGTTGTCCTGGTAGAGATGGAAGGCATCTAGAAAGTTTCAGTGAGATATGGATGGATGTTGTATTGGCTAAAGTAGTTGCATTATCATATATTTATGCATAAGTATTTTCCAGTATGAATATTCTTTATGAAATGTTCTAACCATACAAATGCATTTGACTTGTAGGAAAGATCGCATACATAATCACCTACAAGCAAAGAAGAATGAAGACTTGTTCTGAAGAACAAGTGATGACATTTCAAGACAAAGAATAATATGATGAATAAAGTGACATCATTGATGCAGAACCTTCCAAACAAGAAGAAGTAACTAAGAAGAAATGGAAGACTAGTTCAAGAAGAATGATGTCAGGGTGTAGTATCGAGACCTGAAGAGAAGTTCATAGTTCCATCGTGTAGTAGATGGAAACATCGTGGGATACAAAGAAAGATTCGTAGCATGAGGCTTCTCATGAAGAGAAGGAATAGTCTACGAAGGAACATTTACAGCTAATAGAAGTGAAGTCACATGAAATGCATAATCATGTGTGCAAATGAAAGAAGGCCTTATACGAGTTCAAAAGACACCCATGGGATAACACATACATGATGAGCTTGATGAATATCTTAACCTTTGCTACAAGGTTGATAGAGGATGACAAGCTCACAGATGGGTGCAAGATGAACTTTTGAAGAAGTTCAAGATAGAGGATCTTAGTATCCAGTGATCCTAGATGGATACTACTTGTCACTCCAGCACAAAATGTTTCGGTGCATAGAGTACGGAAGATAGAGGGAGTATGATGCTCCGCTTCAGAGGGAGTGATTGTAGAAGATCCTGAGGTTCGACATGGTATGACAGGATGGGAAGATTATTGATGATTCTAGGCTTTACTAAGAGTAAAGCGGATTCCAACCTTTGATCCAAGGTTGAAGGTGGAAGACCAGTGATGCTCCTGTTATGTGTCGATGCACTACTGTTCTAGGTATGGAGGCGTGGCAGAGTACAGATGGGATATTCCTTGGACAAGGCAAGTATGCAGTAGAGATCCTAAATAGGTTCGGGATGATGGACTGCAAGGTGATGGCCACACCTATGGCATCGAACCTGAAGTTATTGAGTGATGCTTCGTCAGAGTCGGTTGATGCTACGATGTATCGTCAGATGATTGGGTCATTGATGTACCTGACGAACACGAGACCAGATATCTGCTTTGCTGTGAACACCTTGAGCCAGTACCTGAGAGATCCGAGAAGTGTTCACTTGACTGCTACAAAGCATATTCTGAGGTACCTGAAGGGTACAATTGATTATGGGCTCAAGTACGATGCGAATCAGAAGATTAACCTGGAAGGTTCTGTTGATTCAGATTGGGCAGACAGTGCCATCGACAAGAAGAGTACTTCAGGATGTTGCTTCAGTATGGGATCAGGTGTGATCTCTTGGTTTAGTAAGAAGCAATCCTATGTGGAACTAAGTACGGCTAAAGCAGAGTATGTCACAGCTTGTTCAGCTAGTTGTGAGGCAGTATGGCTGCGGAAGCTACTGTCTGATATATTTGATCTCCAGTTAGATGCTACTTGTATACATTGTGACAACCAGATTTGCATGAAGTTGTCAGAGAATCCAGTGTTTCATGACAAGTCGAAGCATATCGATATCAAGTATCACTATATCAGGGATATGGTGCAGAGAGGAGCAGTGAAGCTCCTGTATGTTGCGACGGAGGAACAGATAGCTGATGTATTGACGAAGCCATTGGCTAGGCTAAAGATCGAGTACTTCAGAGAGAGACTTGGTGTTCTCCAGATCGAGGCTTCCTCCCAGAGAAAGTGATGAGACCCATAGCCATTTTGACATGGTGAGAGGATTGGTTCCTTCCATGGTCAAATGTAAGGGCTGAGCCATTCTGTCATGGTTAGAGGATTGGTTCCTTCCATGTCAGATATGAGTGCTGAGATCCATATCCATTCTGACAAGTAGGTCAGATATAAGGGCTGAGCCATTCTGACATGGTGGTAGGGTTGCTCCCTTCCATGTCAGATATGAGTGCTGGCCATTCTGTCGAGCAAGACAGATGTAAGAGAAATTTCCATTCTAGGAATGGAGGCACCTGGTCAGTTACCAGGAACACTCAGTGTAAGAACTGAGTAGCCATTCAGATGTGATAGAGGGATGTGTTCCCACTTGATCAGATGTAAGGGATGAACCATTCTGTTCATGGCTAAAAGATTAAGTTCCTTCCATGTCATATGTGAGTGTTGGCCATTTCGACGAGTAGGTCGGATGTAAGGGCAACTGCCATACTCTAGGATAATGGAGGCGCCTGGTCAGTTACCAGGTAGCTCAGTTGAGGAGGATTGGGGGCCATTCTGATATGATTGCTGGGATGTGTTCCCCTCATGATTAGATATGAGTGCATGCCCTTCCATCATTGCGAGCAGGATGTGTTCCCGCCTGGATGGATGTAAGTGTTGAGCCTTGTCACAGATGATAGTAGGTGTGTCCTATCATGCTGGTGACTGTAAGTGCTGTGCCATTTCACAGATGATAGTAGGTGTGTCCTATCATGCTGGTGATTGTAAGTGCAGTGCCTTTTCACAGATGGTAGTAGGTGTTTCCTACCATGCTGGTGATTGTAAGTGCAGAGAATTTTCACAGATGGTAGTAGGTGTGTCCTACCATGCTAGTGATTGTAAGTGCTGAGCCTTTCCACAGATGGTAGTAGGTGTGTCCTACCATGCTGGTGATTGTAAGTGCTGAGCCTTTCCACAGATGGTAGTAGGTGTGTCCTACCATGCTGGTGGATGTGAGTGCTGTGCCTTTCCACAGATGATAGTAGGTGTGTCCTATCATACTGGTGGTTGTAAGTGCTGAGCCATTTCACAAATGATATTAGGTGTGTCCTATCATGCTGGTGAATGTGAGTGCTGGGCCTTTCTGATGGGATTGTAGTTTACTACACGATCAGATGTGAGTGTTGGGCATGCATTTCTGACGAGCAAATCAAATGTAAGTGCTGGGTGAAGACCTACATGAGGGTAGGCCTATAACCAGCATGAAAAAGGGCTGGCTCTGTAGAACTTTCTATGACGATAAGAATCATGAGATAGCACTAGTGTTGATCCAGATCGAGTGATGATCCAGATCCGGTAATGATGATCCAGTAGTGATGAGCCAGATCGAGATATGATCCAGATCCAGATCCAGATCGAGTGATGATCTAGATCCAGTTTAGTGATGTTGATCCAGATCGAGAGATGATCCAGATCTAGTGATGATGTTCGATGATGATCTAGATTGAGAGATGATCTAGATCCAGCGATGATGATCTAGATCGAGAGATGATCCAGATCCAGTGATGATGATCCAGATCAAGAGATGATCCAGATCCAGTGATGATGATCCAGATCCAAAGATGACTTGAAGACAAAGATGAATTGAAGACGAAGATGACTTGAAGACGAGATGATCTAGCTGATACAGAGAAGAAGACCAGTGCTGAAAATTGTGTCGAAAGAATACATTCCTAGTTAAGAGGGAGTGTTGATGTATATGTAACTTTGGAATGTATTCTTCTATGTATCTTATGTATTGTAACCCGATGTTTATTCTGGGATGTTTCTATTATGTATTTGAGTCATGTGGTCATGACCTGATGTTCCGATCGGGAGGATTAATAATGTAATCAAGTCATATCAAGTCATTAGGTAAGTCCCCACAGTTTCGGGGCACTTGAGTTATTATACACTAATTAAGGTGTAGGCTCGAGTAGTAATTATTAGGTTGAGCCTACGTGTGAAAATGCAATTCAAGTGAACGAAAGAATATAAATAGAGAGTGAGACTCTCTATTTAACACACACATCATTCACTCTCTTAAGTGAGGCGCACTTGTGGAGGGGGAAATATACTGGGACTAGAAGGCCATTCCTATTGGGAGATCTCTTACTATTTTGGTGCTGATTTTATCTCTAAGGAAGTTGCGGGGTTTTCTCCTTTATGGTTTCCCCGAGGAAAACTCTTTGTGTCTCTTGTCTCTTGTGATTTGCTTATGTTTTATTGCTGTGCTTGTTATTCTCTCAGTGAAAAGATCCTAAGATCATAATGCTAGCTTAATGTGATGAAAAACTAACAAAAACTGAGGTTACGTCGTATCGATGAGAGAATTGGAAGTTCTTCTGACAGGATTAACCGTTTGGCTTCTGCAACGTCGGAAAGATAGTCTACTATGCTTCCGATATCAGAAGGATAGTCGACTAGTCTTCTGATACATAAAAATGAAGAAGATCAAGTTTTTAAGGAAAAAAATGAACTCTAGGGTAACCTCAGTGAAAAAAAATAGTCCTAGGCCACACTTAATAAAAGAAAATAAAAAGGAGGGCCCTAAAATTGAAAATTTTGGGGAAAAAGTTGCAGCTGCAACAATTGGAGACTACCTGGTGAACATAGATCTCTGAAAAATTTACTCTTTGATCAACAGACTGTTTTGACAATACCAACATGTTGAATTCTTCAAGATATCTAGATTTCCCAAATGTCAGATATATGCACTTTAACCATTGATTATAGTCCAAGTTAAGGAACAAGGGAAACACGATTTCAAAGTCTAGATAACTTTTTTGAGGCCAAGAATATGAGTTTCATTTTACCTCTGTCATTGAGTAGTTTATGGCTTAAACTCCATGGGATTGTAACATATGGTAAACAAATATATCCGTTTGTTCCTCATTCCCATGCCATTTTTCACTTTTTGGTGCTTTTGGACTTTTTTCCTCTTTTGAGTCCTCCTCCCTGCCTTCTTTCTGAAATTTTAATTCAGGATCTTCTATCCATAGTGTCCTTTTGTGTGAGAGATATATTTAGTTTTCAACTCATGGACGGAGAAGAACTTTGGAAATCTTAATATGGTTTAGTACTTTTCTTTAATACATATTACTTTTCCAAGGCGATTTTGACTCTTATTGGCCCTTTTGGCTTTCAATTCATGGCATAGAATCATTTAAATATAATATATTGTTTACCTTGCTTATTTTCCATGGGTTTTTTGTTGTCACCCCCTAAGACATTTTTTTTTTAGTGTGAGATGAATGGAGCCTCGAAATGGTATTCTTGACCTTTTGATGCTGATTTATTTCAAAAGCATTAAGCACGACTTCAATGTGTTCATAGCCATTTAGGAAAACTACTAAACTTGAAGAAGTTCTTTCAAATATTAAATGAATGAATAGTACACAATTTTGTAATCAAATATTTTAGTTAACCCAGAATTCTGATGATCTCCATGCAACCAAAAGTTGTGCTTCTTTCATTAGAGGAATTTTGGGGTCTAAAATGGGCCTCCTAAGGAAAATAATAAAATAATAGTTAAAATAATAAAATAATATTGATTAATTTTGGAGGAAGAAAGAAAAAAACTACTTTTTGTGTTCGTATTTTCGACATATCTCCCTGTGTTTTTACTCAAATTTCGATCAGGAGAGCTTGTTGGATGCGGAATTTGATTCCACATCCAACGAGTACCCACACTGCATACTTTTGATGGACCCTGCTACCCGAAAAACAAGAAATACCTGAAAAAACATGATGATGACATCATCATCACGTTTTTTCAGGTATTTCTTATTTTTCAAATAGCGGGGTCCATCAAAAGTATGCAGTCTGGGTACTCGTTGGATGCAGAATCAAATTCTGCATCCAACGAGCTCTCCCGATCAAAATTTGAGTAAAAACACAATGAGATATGTCAAAAATATGAACAAAAAAAGTAGTTTTTTTTAATGACAAATATGTCAATTCAACTATTATGGTTGACTTATTTTATTGAAATTCTATTGGTTCTTGAATTCCAACTCACAAAAACTTATTTTGGCACGTTTTCTTATAAGGCCCATTTTAGACCCCAAATTTCCTCTAATGATTAAACGTTACAATCAATCAAACTCTAACTAAACAAACCAAAAAAATCTATGAATAAAAACAAACAAAATGTTTATTTATGTACAAAACAACCAAAATAAAAGATCAAGAAAAATAAGGTTTGAGAACTAAACCATTGACTGGTAAGTTATCTTCCCACCCTTGTAAGTCTTGCAACTTGTAAGTTGAGGGGCCTAGCTTTGCTGCAATTTGAAAAGGGCCTACCCATAACTGCTGAAACTTAGTGTGCTTTCCCTTTTCATCGTGTGGGTGATCCCACTTATGAACCAGATCTCCTACTTCGAACTCTTTGTTCCCAGCTTTATGTTTATCAAACCAATGCTTCACTATTTGATGTTGATGCTTAAATCTTTCTTTGGCTTTGGACCTAGACTCTTCTGACTTCAAAAGATTATAGATTCTGATTTGTAGAATTTCATTATTGGTACCCCTAGATTCTTAAGCTATTATGGAAGATGGCAACATAATATTAAGAAGAAGGATAGCTTTTTTTCCATAAACGAGAGTGTATGGTGACACACCTAAGGAATTATTGGGTGTGAATCTATCAGCCCAGAGAGCAATAGGTAACGCCAAATGCCAACTTCTTTGATTTTCTATTACGATTTTCTATAGAATCCTAATCAGATTTTTGTTTGTGGATTCGGCCAAACCATTTCTTTGTGGGTAATAATTTGCAGAATAATGCAACTTGATTCCTCTTTCATTAGCAAATGCAGTTAATCTAATAGAGGAAAATTAAGTAGCATTATAAAAAACCAGGGAAATTGGAACCCCAAACCTGGTCATAATGTGATTCTGTAAGAAATCCATGGCTGCATCTTCATTTAATTTTCATAACGGAATAGACTCGACCCATCTGGTGAAGTAATCAGTTGCTGTCAAAATATACTTGTGTTGCAAGGAAGAAATTGGGTTTATTTCTCCAATAATATCGATTCCCCATTGTTCGAATGGTTCCGATACAATTACGGGTTTTAATGGTCCTACTGCTTTATCTTGTCTTCCAACACCTCTCTGACAAGCATCACATTTTCTAACATGAGCATGAGCATACTTAAACAGTGTAGGCTAGTAATATCCAGCTCTAAGAATCTTATGTGAGTTGTGTCTCTGAAAAAATGACCTCCAGCAGGCCCATCATGCAATTCTTATATGACCTTCTTTGCATCTTCCTGTTCTAAGCACCTGAGAAAAACTCCATTGTAGCTCTTTCTGAATAGTACTCCATCAATTATCCAATATGAAGCTGACTTTAGACGTAATGCTCTTCTTTGTTTGGAACTCTAATGCTCTGGAAAATAACCTTCTTGGAGATAATGGACTAGGTCCCGATACCAAGAATATGGATCTGTAAACAAAAGGATATACATCCACCATATGTAGCTCAGGTTCATTATCCCAGCTATTTTCTTCATTGTTTTGACCTTCAGTCATTAGTTTACACAATCCTTGTTTTCTTACTATGGATGCTAGTTTGAACTCAAGATCGTATTCCTGCAAAGCAGTCACCCATTTTCCTCTTCTTTCTCCTAATTCCTTTTTAACAAAAAGAGATCATACATCTGGGTGTGGAACTATTACTTTGGTGCGATTCTTAAGTATATATGGCTTGAATTGTTTTACCGCTTTAAAAACTACATAAGCTTGTTTGTCAACTACTAGATAATTCAATTCAGCTCCATGCAGACCAGTGCTCATAAATGATATGGGGTACTCATCCACCCCATCTTCCCTCTGTGTAAGCATAGCTTCTAACGAATCATCGAACGCAAAAGTGTACAGAATAAAATCCTTTTCGAAATTTGGACTTTTGAGTGATGGTGCATGAGCAACAGATGTTTTTATCTTGCTGAATGTGTTCTTCTCCAAATCAGTCCATTTGAATTGTACACTCTGTTTAATAATTTCCTACAAAGGTTTGATGATTTGAGCAAAGTCTGGTACAAACCTTCGCACAAAATTGATTGTCCCCATAAATGATTGCATACCCTTTTTATTATGGGGTAAAGGGATCTGTTCTATGGCTTTAATCCTCTCTGGTTCTATGGATATCCCTTTCTTATAAATAACATGACCTAGTATCTTTCCTTCTATGACTGTAAACACACATTTCTTAGGATTTAGTGAAATACCATATTTTCGACAATGCTCAAAAATTTGCTTCAAAAGAAATGCATGTTCCTCTCTCTTTTTCGAAAATATTGTGACATCATGTAGATAAACCACAACACTATGACCAATCATACCACATAAAGCTATATCCATGGCCCTCTGGAAAGTAGCTCCAGCATTAATATATCCAAAGGGCATTCTCCTATACGCAAAAGTTCCCCACTTGGTTCTAAACGTGGTTTTAAGCTTGTATTCTTCAGCTACTAATACTTTATTATAACCGTAGAATCCATCTAATAATGAAAACAATTTAGAACCTGAAACCATCTATAGTATTTGGTCCATGGGTGGGACCGGATAGTTATCTTTATCTAACGCACGATTAAGATTTCTGAAATCTACACAGAGCCTGATTTCTCCTGACTTTTTCTGTACTGGCACCAAATTAGAAACCCATTTCGAATGTCTGACTTTAAATATTATTTTAGCATCCAAAACTTGTTTTTACTTCCCTTTGAATTAAAGGTTCCAGCTCAGGATCCATCTTCCTCAAAGGTTGTTGGTAAGGCTTGATTCCACCTTTAATTGGGATGACACGTTGTATGATCTTCGTGTCATAAGTTTTAATCTCTTCATAGGTCCAAGCAAACACATATTTGTACTATTTGAAATGACTGATGAACTTACTTCTTTCACCTGGAGAACAACACTTCCCCAAATTTACATATTTGGGTTCAACTTTAGTCCCCAAATTTATCAGCTCAAATTGTAAGGACGAACTATGAGTCTTGAAATTCATTGGCTTTCTGAATTTATTATCTAAATCAAACATTCATTCTAAGGTCCTGAATCCTTTGGGAATAAATTTCTTGAATTTTAATTCTGCTTGATGTTCTTCGTCATCTATTATTGCTCCTTTGAAAGTATCATCATTCTTCAAACACTCCAAAATTTTCGGATCATCGTAAAAAACCCGTAGATTTGTGATCATTTATGGAACAGAAGGCCTGAAAAGTAATTCAATAGAGCATCTATTATTTCAAGGTACTAGCCTTGCAGCTAAGGTAGCTAGTAAATCAACTGCTGCATTCTTTAATCTAGGAATGGACACAATATTGAATGTATGAAAATTTATAAGCAAATCCCAAAATTCATTTTGGTAAGCTTTCAAATGTGGTGAAATATAGTGTATCTTATTTTGAATTTGCTTAACAACGATTTCAGAATCTCCATATACTTTCATATTTTTTACTTTCAGTTCTATTGCTTTTTTAAGTCCCTAAACTAGTGCTTCGTATTTGGCTGTGTTATTCGTGCATTCGAATTCTAACCTACAAAAAAGAAAATGTTTGTTTTTTCTTGGATCAATTAGGACACAGCCAACCCCTGATGCTTCCAATGTTTTAGAACCATCAAAATAAAGATTCCAAAAACTATCTACCTCTACTAAATTTGAATTACAGAGTACATCTAAAACTAGATCTACTATATTACAGTCAATCTCATCAGCCCATGAAAATCGAAGGAGATCGACCTGGGTATCAAGTATACTGCTGGCTTCTTTAACTTGGTAATTTCCTGGTTCTAATTCAATGAAATAATTTCCCAATAAAGAATTCAATGGTTCATTTTTTCCCTCTAACTAATTAACATTGTATTTCATTTGAGGTTCTCTTAATACTTTTATCTGATTTGGAATTCCCTTATGAGGCAACCATAGATGTGACCAATCTGATGCAAAGTATCCATCTAGCCTTGTCGACCAGTCTCCACTCAAAACTAGTCCATAAGAATCTAGTATGTCTGCTACTACAATGTCGATGCGCTGACATACCCTCTCATCTGTGGATAAGCGAATAAGAACATCTTCCATTTCTCCTATTACTTTTATAGGTGTCCTGTCTAATTGAAGAACTTGCCAAGTAGATGGTTTAGGTTGACCATTGATTTTCTTACAGACTGAAAGTGGCATAACATTGACTGATGCTCCTAAGTCCACTAAGAAGTTGTGCACATTATAGTTGAAAATTTCAAAAGTTAGGAGAAATGATGGATTTTTTTACTTAGACTTCCCTCCCAAACTTGCCTCACCAGTTTCTTCCTCAGGTTGGTTGTCAGTGGGAGGCTTCTCTTCTGGTATCTCAAGTGCTTTTAAAAGCTTCTCTTTTTGCTGAGGTAAATTACACATTTCAAACAATGAGATATTTTCTTTATATTTTTTAATTTATTCCACAATATCATATCCCATCTCAGGTTCTTTGAGATTCTTCTTGACATTATCAATCTTAACTTCAACAGGCTTAAGAGGTGTGTTGATTTTCTTTGGATCTTGACTTGAAATAGAAAATTCAGGTATTTTAATAGCTGCAGTGTTTTTCTATATCTTCTTCATGTTTTATTGAAGTTTCTTAATCTTAGGAAGTATCAACTTATCTTCTTGTTGTTACATTGGTTTCTAGTGTTTCCCCTTGTATCAGAAAATCTTCTTCTTTTGTATCAAACATAGAGACAGAGTCCCATAAAACTAAAGTATCTTCCTCTTGTTTTTCTATAGGTTCATTATCCTTTTCTTCCTCCTTACCAGTTTCTGTCAGTTTGGAGTCCAATAATTGATTCATTACTAATGTCATAGAATTAATCCATTGTGGGCAATTTTTCTCAGAATGAGGTTGCTGATTAAAAGTACAAAAATTATCCATGCCTACATCAGTTAAATTCATTGCTGCAGGACTGTGTGGAGGAGGTTTAGGTTGACTGTTGTCTTCCCTTTTTTATAATAAGGCTTATATGTTTTGTGAGCCTCCTTTTCCTTTTCTAAATATATTAATCTGTTGGATAACTTCTGCATCATCTTCACCATCCCTTCAAAATCCTGTGATCGCTCATCCATAGGTTTAGTCAGTAATAAAGGTTTCTTGTTTCCAAAAGTATTTTCTTGTGACTGCAAAGGGTAATTTTCTATACTCTCCATCTTAGCCTCTATATTCTCAGCTTCTTCATAGGTTTTTGATAACATAGGCCTCACTGATCTCGTGGCAAACATGGCTAGATCGGGCCCAAGAGCTGAGGTATAGTATTCAATTAGAGCATTTTCAGATGACTTATCAGCTGCAGTGAAATTGTTTAAGTAAGCAGCAAATCTTTGAGTGAAATTATGCATTCTTTCATTCATTTCTTTCTTTAGAGCACATAACCCTTTCATTAAAGCTGCATGAGTTTTTTGGACTGTATATTTACTTCTAAGCATTCTCTCAAAGGTGTTCCAATCCGTGATTGAATTTGCAGGAAGGGAAAAATACCATGAGGCTACTTTTCCTTTCAGGTTGTGGGGAAACAATCTACATACCACATATTCATGCTCTCCAGCTCGTAGTCCTTCTACAGCCAAATAAAAACTATGTAAATTATCATCTACCAAAATTCCTTCACTTGGTTCAAACTTAGGCAACATCTTGTCAAAATCCTGAGGCAAATCATGCAAGGGAGGGGTCAAATTTAAAGGCAACCTAGCCCTCCAAGCAAGTTGTGGAGGTGGTTGGTTTGCATTTACATTAGCCATTATTCTGAGTGGAGAATGAGGTTGCGATTGAACAGGGGTCTGGAAAGGTGAACATTAAGATGAACCTGGATCCAATTGATTTAAAGGTTGGTCAACTTCCTATAAGGCTGCTTCTACTAGTTCTTCAAGATCTTCTACCAACACTGAGTCTTCTAATTGAGGGCGATCTTTCTTCTGATACTCTCTTCTAGGTAGAACAGAGATAATAGGTAATCCTCCAATATTTTTCCCATAATCTCTTGTAATTCTTCTTAAATCATCAACCACTTTGTTATCAATAGGACATAGATACCCTTTATCTTTATCTTCAGGAGTGGGTTTGTGAAGCAAACTACTTTCAGAACTATCACCGGTGAAGTGATTTCGAAGAAGTGGACTTCCTCGGCCAACCATGCACTGGTGGCCCTCCTTCTAGCACCAAAAACTATTGATGCTTGGAAAATCGTAGGTAACAATAGTTAGGGATTCTCCCCAATAAACGTTCCCAATTATCCCGTTACTGTTTGGTATGGGGAATCCGTTCGGTTTACGGTCCGACTACCGTAGGTCAAGTAATCAATTAAAGTGCTTTACCGGTTACGACCCGCTCCACCATGTATATCTTTAGTTTTTTGATGTTTAAGGTATGATGTGCAAGTGCCTAACTAAAATGAAGATGATAGAGATAACGAGGAGGGTCACAATGTGATGCACAGGTTCTTACCTCTTGTTTACCTCTCTCGCATCTAAATCACAAACAACAAGAAACTAACTATGACTAACTAACCTATCCCTAGGGAGCAAAATTATCAGTAATGTATTGTAGTGCATGCATAAGGAAAAATCATAGATAGTTGTTAATTGTTTCAGAACACATGAACATCAATAGAAATATAAACAACAAGATAGCTTATTGTTAATTGAAACCTTCATTACTCAATGTGGAAATTTCACAGAAAAAACCAGAGTACATTCACAACATGAAAAGAAATTCACTGAGTTAGAACGATCTCACAGTTAATGGAAACAAGTTGAAAATAAATAGTTCATATTCAACTGGTCCATAGCAAACATTTGAAAAATATCCACAGCGCTTTCTCCAGTAGAAAAATGTGACTCTTTATTGTAAAAGGAAATAGTTCTTCTTACAATACTCTCTCAAAAATGGTCTGGAAAAAAGGTCCATTTAGATCTAAAACTCTCCTATATTTATACCAAAAAAAAAACTCTTAGGCTGCCCCTCATTGTCTTTTGAGCTTCCCCTGCCTTTCATTTTCCAAAATTTTGTCTTGTAGCATGTGCACATAATTAATACAATATATTACATTTTAAATCAAAATTTTCAAAACACTTTATGAAGAAGGGCCAGCCTGGTCGCTGATGTACTTCTTCCATGCATAAGCATCCGCTGCTATACATTCAAATCCAGATGGCTCAAGAAATCTAATATTAATCTCATATTTAGCAACCTAGGTTTTTACCCCCTTTATCTTGGCAGGACTCAGGCGCATTTGGTCTTCTAGTAGCTGTATGCTCACTCCTGCCTGCGCCACCGCATTCTTCAAGATCCATTCATTTAGGTATTTGACCTGCTAGATTTCTTGCTCATCCTCTTGATACCTATTCTATAGATGTTCTAGAAATAATTTGTGCTCTGGTAGCACATCCAATCTCCTTTCTGCAGAAGTTTGGCATCGGTTGTACGTGAAAATCACTCTCCTGCAATATTCAGCACAAGCATTAGAGGAAATTTCAACTCAAAATGGGCCTTTTAACTTTTATTCAAATTCCATGTCATCATGTGTTAGCCAATGAAATTGCTTTAAATTTGAAATACCGTATAGGTCTTAAACATTTTTTTAATATAAATTTGGGAATAGGTATCATAAAAAAAACTACTTTTTTTGTTTGTATTTTTTACATATCTCCCCATGTTTTTACTCAAATTTCGATCGGGATAGCTCATTGGATGCAGAATTAAATTTCGCATCCAATGAGTACCCACTTGGCATACTTTTGACGGACCCCGCTACCCCAAAAACAAGAAATACCTGGAAAAACAAAATGATGATGTCATCATTCCATTTTTTCAGGTATTTCTTGTTTTTGGGGTAGCAGGGTCCGTCAAAAGTATGCCAAGTGGGTACTCGTTGGATGCATAATTTAATTCCGCATCCAACGAGCTCTCCCAATTGAAATTTGAGTAAAAACATGGGGAGATATGTCAAAAATACAAACAAAAATGTAGTTTTTTTCTTTTCTTCCTCCAAAATTAATAAATATTATTTTATTATTTTAACTATTATTTTATTAGTTTATTTTAGGAATCCCATTTTGAGTTGAAATTTCCTCTAATGCTCCTTTTGTCTTCTTCACGGTTTTCTTGAACTCTTCTACTATATTAATCACAAATTCTAGTAAATCATACTCTTGTTTTAAAATCTGCTGACTCTTTACTGCTAAATCCATAGGAGATTCCTTATTTGTTTTTGCCCAGACCATTCTTCCTATTAGAATCTCCAAAATATCCTGAGATCTATCCAAAAAGTATGAAGTAGTGTCTAAAATTTCCTTTATTCTGGTGTCTATCAGTAAAATTTCACAACTTTCATCCTCTATGCGTTTCTATAGTTGGTGAATCTTCTTTCTTTCAATTAGAACGTGTTCTTTCAAAGGCTAAATGTCTGTTTTCTATTCCATAGAATCCATAAGTGATGTAGCCAATGGAGTGCTTTTCTCTTCTAAAGTTGCCATTTGTATTAGATATTGCTTCTCTTTTTCCTCTGTGGTAGCCTTCCCCATCTCTAACTCAGCAATCTTGCTTTACAGACTGTTCTTCTCTGTACTTAAATTCTCATATGATACCTCAAGATCATCCCTTTTAGTTTTCAACATTTGGTGTTCTAGCTGTAGCTTTTGTAATTCTACTAAGCTATCCTGAGCATTCTTTTTAGTGTTCTCTGCAAACATTTCTAAGGCATTCTTATCCGCTTGCAGATTCTGGAATTCTGCTCTTGAAGTCTTAACTTCACTCATCATGTCTTCATACTTCCTTTTCATCTTTTGACTCTCATCTCTTTCTTTCTTTGGAGATTCTTTCAATTGAGCTGCATTCTTTTGTGATTCTTCTAGATCGATCATGAGTTTGTCTGCGTTGTCTTCCATCCCTAGGGTTAATGCTACCCCAGCTCTCGCTATCAATCACGTATATATATGTGTACCATGTACTACTGTTTTATCTGTTATCATCTTTCCTGACTGTCCTCCACTCTCAACCTTTTTCTCTTTTCTTTTTATAATTTTTTTCTTCTCCTTATCATAAAAAATGGTAATAAATTCAAGAACCTCCCCCCCTTCTATAGGCATGAAAGGGATCAGATTTATCTCAGAAAATGAATATTGTCCCAATATGCTTCCAGAAGATGCAGCAGGCTCCAAGGGATCAGGATCAGATTGTCCTTGTTCTTGATCTATTTGATTCTACACTCCTTCTGTATCTACTTGCTCTGTAGTCTGTTGATCCTTTTGAGATCCTGTTAGTCTCAAACCTTCACTTTCTTCTTGCTTTTTCTTGATTTCAGCTTCTTCTTTTTTCTTTCTCTCTTCCTCTTCCTTCCTTACTACTTCCTCTGCATCTCACTTCTTTTCTTCTTCTTCATTCTTCAACCAGCTTTCTGCTTCTTGTGCTAACCTTCTAGCATATTCTTCTCTCTTTTTTGCCTCTTCCTCTTCCAATGTCCTATCCTTTTCTGAGGTTTTTCCCTTTCCACCCATAGTAGTTATTTTTTGTTTGAACCTCTTCTTAAGGTCGGTTATGTTCTTCGCACTTCTGAATGTCACCTCATCCTTGTCCCAAAAATCAGTATATTCAAAATTAATCCCTGCTTCCTTGCAGTAGTCCGCTACTTTATTGCGGGAGTCATTCCTGTGAAAATTCATTTCACCAAAATGGAAATGCTCCATCTCCTTAACAAAATATGTCGCCTTCTTTACTCTTGAAAACTTGTAGCTACCAAACAGGAAAGGCACTGCAGGATATGTTGCATTTTTAGAAAATTGCCTACACCATCAATATACACCTGCCTAACTACCTCTTTGTGTAGTACATAGTCAGTGGCATACTTAGGGAGTGGGGAAGGGGCTCTATAACCACCGTACATTCTTACATACAACCCATCCTCAGTCAAATAGTAATCTCCAAAATCCTCGATGACTTCGAATGCCTCTTCAAACATGTAATTGCATTCAGTCAAGAAGATGAGGCTATACAAGGGCTTGATGAAGTGCTCTCAGATTTCTCTGTAATAACTATAGTACATATGTGCCCATAACAATTTGTAGGCTGTGTACACTGGGGTTCTATCCTTCTCCCAGTTACATCTCAAAGCTAGAAGAGACTGAGTGCACAGTATACAGTCAATCAAGATAG
Source organism: Pseudotsuga menziesii (assembly GCA_001517045.1). NCBI lineage: Eukaryota > Viridiplantae > Streptophyta > Pinopsida > Pinales > Pinaceae > Pseudotsuga > Pseudotsuga menziesii. The sequence goes on from LPNX010381111.1 coordinate 171,208, forward strand.
AGCTCATATAAAACTATGATAAAAATGAGCCAAGGAACTCATACCTTTCTTTTATGGAAACATATTCATAAGCTAGAAATAATGACTGAAAATGTAATGTATGATTCATTTCTTCATACCACTGTGTAGCAGCCTTTCATTTCTCCCCCAAACTGAATAATTTCCATGTCCTCATGGAAGAGATGAGTTTTTAGCTAAGTTAAAAATAGCCATATCCCCCAAACTAAATGCAAAGCATGCCCTCATGCATCATTTCCTCAAATTCCATCCATAGAAGATTTGTGGTTCCCACATGAATAAAAATTCCCAAATCTAGAAAGAACAACCTTCAAGCAACTAATGTATTTCTTCTCAGTGTTGGTTTTCATGTGGCAGTAGCAACGATTCTTTTCCTAATGCTGGAAACAAGACTTATTTTCTTACTTGTTGGTTCTTGTGTGGCAGCAACAAGACTTCTTTTCTTACTTGTTGTTTCTTGTGTTTATTCTTGAAAACTTGTAGCTACCAGACAGGAAAGGTACTGCAGGATATGTTGCATTTTTATGCTCAAATAGAAAATTGACTACACCATCAATATACACCTGCCTAACTGCCTCTTTGTGTAGTACATAGTCAGTGGCATACTTAGGGAGTGGGGAAGGGGCTCTAGAACCATCGTACATTCTTACATACAACCCATCCTCGATCAAATAGTAATCTCCAAAATCCTCGATGACTTTGAATGCCTATTCAAACATGCAATTGCATTCAGTCAAGAAGATGAGGGTATACAAGGGCTTGATGAAGTGCTCTCAGATTTATCTGTAATAACTATAGTACATATGTTCCCATAACAATTTGTAGGATGTGTACACTGCGGTTCTGTCCTTCTCCCAGTTACATCTCAAAGCTAGAAGAGACTGAGTGCACAGTATACAGTCAATCAGGATAGAGCTCATATAAAACTATGATCTCTTTTGTGATACCCCTCCTAAGGTTGCTAATATGCATGCTGAGAGGCTGTTTGACACAATGTTTGATCAATTAAAGATGGTTCCTTGAGTAGCCACATAGAAAATAATTGGTATCCACCCTATATTGAAGATCTTCTCGTGTGCTCTGCCAAAAGTCCTATTTAACATCAATGCAATGAACCTATAGGGAGTACGGAGATTAGACGTGTCATACTCCCCGGAAGGTCTAGTTCGGAAATTTTTTTCGGGTATCATCATTCTTTTTACTGTCTCCACTAGATCCATAGTTTTCTCCTTGAGTCAACTTTCTGTCAAGTAAACCTGGGGTGAGGGCAGATGATAAGCCATGGAAACATATGCAGGGCTATATGTAGTGTAGCCCTGCTTAGTAGTGTTCTCCAGAATCATTGTGGTTACATCTGGCCTAGGCAGAATCTAGCCTAGCACTTCTAAACAAGGGAATAACTCGAGTCTCATGGCTACTTTCATGAGAGCTCCGATTTCTCAATGTTGGCATAGATGGTTAGCTCCTCAAAATTGGCATCAAGTACATTCTATAGATGTCTCCCCACTTGTAGTCTAGTTCGACCCCGGTGGAAGCTTTAGTATCTTCATATATATACTCTACTTTGGTGATGATTGTTGGGCCCACTATATGTCAATTAATTAAAACTTAACATGCAGAGTGCTAAACATAAATTATCAACCTAAGGAAGTCTTTTATTTCAAAGTTATCTAGTAAGATCTATGCAAGCACAATTTCTACATGACACTGTTATCTACTGGTATGCAATCAAAACTCTTTGTAAACTAAATTACACCTTCTTGAAAGTAAAGCTATCCTCAAACCTATTCATAAATTCAAACTGTAAATCGAACACACTTCAAACAAAATCTATTCCTATGAAACAAGATCTAATTGCATAAATCTAAAAGAAGTGTTATGTTGACCAACGATCTATCAAATGAATTAACAACACAACGACTATGACAAATCATATGAATGAAAGCATACAACTATGATAAATTTAATGAATGATAGCATGAACAAAATAATAAGAAAATATAAACAATAACACACCTACAATCAACACTGCCAGCATCTCCTCAAGGAAGAAGGCCCTTCCTCCACTGAGCAAAGCTGGATGTCCACAATGAAAGTCCACAGCTCCAGAATTAAAAAACTCCCAGCATGTATTATCATAATGGAATGATTACAATAGATCTTGATCAAATCCCACATAATAACATTGATTTCTCTTCCCCTTTTTCAATGATATTAATTACATACTTATACATAAAATTATCTCATGGAAATGATGAACTAAACCCCCAAATTGTGATCTATAACAGCTGAAACACGGCCGTAACTACTAACAACTTTGGAACCAGCCGCAACAGTAAATCTTGAAAATACCAAATAAAAGAACCACCTGTATATTGCAAACTGTGGTTTTGTTTGGCAATTTCCTTGTAATTCAGGTAAATGAGGTTGTTACGCACAAAACCCATGTCTCGTATTTTTGAGATTTATTTCCATCTGTCCGCAAATTGAGATGAAAATGAAGGTGTTCTTATGTGGCATGCATTTTCGATTAAGGTTGTAACAACTGGCTATGAGCATCCTGTACGTGAGAAATCACTCCACAAACCATCATTAGTAAAATTATGCATAATAGTCTTCAATTCGTCGAAGATAAAGGAAAATAATCATTATTAACCACTTAAAACATCAATGGTTGTAGTATGTTGTTTTACACACAGTTACAACAAATGGATGGAAAATGGAATGATAAATGGGCGATAAGAGGATTTAGTAGAAATTTGGAAGAGTCATAGCTTATTTTTAGCGATGAATTTGGTGAAGGTTTTAGCGAAGGTTTTGGCGGAGTCGCGGCCCAAATAGCGCTAAATTTAGCGATGAATTTGGCGGAGTCGTAGCTCAAAGATAACTAAATTTAGCAAAGAATTTGGCAAATATTTTGAGTCACATCCCAAAGAGTGCTAAATTTGGCAGAGTCGTAGCTTCCTAAAACGGGAAAATAGGAAAAAAAATTACGGTGTTGCAGCTGCACCAAATGGGAAAAATGATAGGTTTTATGGAGTTGCAGCTGCACAGAACGAGAAAAATGAAAGGTTTTATGGATTTGTAGCTACACAGAACAGGAAAAGTGAAAGGTTTTACGGATTTGAAGCTACACAGAACGGGAAAAATTAAAGGTTTTACAGAGTTACAGCTGCACGGAATGGGAAAAGGGCAATATTTTACGGTGTTGCAGCCTTTTGAACAGAAAACATTTGAAATCACTTTCTCCCAACTGACGAACTGGGTTTGGCTGAAATGTTTCAAGCAGGTTTATACTAGTCCAATGCACCTACACGCCAAAAATCAGAGATACCCACATCACGGATTTTGAGAAAAATGCAAATTGGTTGTAGATTATTATGGCCATTTTTATCAAAAATCGTACATTGAATTGGGATGAAAATTACTAGGGTTGTTCATCTTGGTATTATGCACTTCCTATCAAAAAATCATGAGAATCCAACTTACCAATTGCAATATATGCCAATTTCAATTTCTGCACTTTTATGGATGAACATGAATCAAAATGTGTTGCAACTAAATTTCTTGAACCAATATTTCACAAAATACAAACTGGATTGAGCTGAAATTTTTCAAGCAAGTATTTACCATCTCCACACCAAAAATTAGACAAACCCACATCATGGATTTCGAGAAAAATGCAAATTGGATGTAGGTGATGATAGTCATTTTCTCAAAACTGTGTATTGGATTGAGCTAAAACTTACTAGAGTTGTTCTTCCTGGTGTAATGCTTCTTCCTTCAAAATTTCATAAAAAACCATTTTACTATTTTCAAGATATCCTTCAATCAAATTCTGCACTTTTGTATTAAAAATGTGGACAAATGAGAAACAAAATGTGAACTTGATGGCAAAAATTGTTTTGAACATCCACAATAATTATCAAAAAATTATTGGTTATGAACTTAACAAGGAATGAAAACAACCACTGTCTCCCCCATACTGAAGATAGAGCATGTCCGCATGCATCTTTTCTTAACAATAGACCAATATTGGGAGTAAACATTACCTTAATGCTGTTGAGATAAACTTCACATCAGACCTTGAAAAGGCTTCTACATGATTTCAATTGTACTCAGTTTGAAGAAACAATTGTGAATAACACTCAGATCTCTATTGTGCTATGCTTTGAACAAATTTACATTTAGTGATCTCCTTTAAATATGCTCATAACAAGTCATACTACAGACCACTATTACCCTTGGAATGATATATTAAACTAATCTGGGCCTGAAGAAAATAAAATGTTGAGGCTGATAGTTAAGCACAACAAATTCCATTGATCACATTTTTAAATAATCCATTTCAAAATTGAATCCCTTTATTCATATTTTCAAGGGCTTGTTGTAATTTTGATGCCAATGACCATGGGCCAACTCTCACATCAAATTTTGAATATGTAAATGAAAACCTGATAGAGTTGGAGCTGCAAAAACTAGAATGCTCATGATGGATAAAACCAATGTCTGCATTAGTGGATGATAAAAATGAGCCAAGGAACTCATACCTTTCTTTTATGGAAACATATTCATAAGCTAGAAATAATGACTGAAAATGTAATGTATGATTCATTTCTTCATACCACTGTGTAGCAGCCTTTCATTTCTCCCCCAAACTGAATAATTTCCATGTCCTCATGGAAGAGATGAGTTTTTAGCTAAGTTAAAAATAGCCATCTCCCCCAAACTGAATGCAAAGCATGCCCTCATGCATCATTTCCTCAAGTTGCATCCATAGAAGATTTGTGGTTCCCAAGTGCATAAAAATTCCCAAATCTAGAAAGAACAACCTTCAAGCAACTGATGCATTTCTTCTCAGTGTTGGTTTTTATGTGGCAGTAGCAACAATTCTTTTCCTACGACTAGAAACAAGACTTCTTTTCTTACTTGTTGGTTCTTGTGTGGCAGCAACAAGACTTCTTTTCTTACTTGTTGGTTCTTGTGTTGCAACAACAAGACTTCTTTTCTTACTGTTGGTTCTTGTGTGGCAGTAGAAATACTTCCTATTGTTGGTTCTTGTGTGACAATAATAAGGTATCCTTTAATTATTTTCATGCTTGGTCAGTTGGGTTGGTGAGATGTTGAGTAGAGCTTTGAAGTGGATGTGCATGAATGATGAAGTGTTAGAATTGAGTGGGAATGGATGGGAATGGATGGACATAAAATGCTATATAGAAAATGGAAATGGATAATGCTTAGTGGTTCTTCATGGCATTTCCCTAAATCTTTAATAAATAAAAAACTCGTGCTATTTTACCTCAAGTGTTACCTCCATGGAAGCCTTGGTTGACATTAATGGACTGGTGTATGTTGGAGCTATGTAGGCCAATCTGATGCTGATACAGATGTATATGAGAGCTGAAACTAGATGATGTTGAATTTGATCCATGATGTTGTGTTGGTTGCATGTAAGACTGCTAACTGCTGGAAGAAAATGGAAAGGAATTGCAAAACTACTGAAACAAATGATGGTGCAATTCATTGTTGAAACCATTATATCACATAATCTTCAGCTGCTACAAAACCAAGGTACAATCCTTACCATGCGAATGAATATGCTGAAGTCAAGAATGGAAAGAAATAATTGGATTACCGACCATTAATGTATGTCGTTAACCAATGTGAAGAAACTCACCTTTGATGACAGTCGGCTCTAAAGTACCTTAGTGCATCTTGACAGGTACGAATGGATGTGCTGGAGTCAAGTCACCTGCAAGATTTGTCAATCAAGAGGCATTGATGAATCCCCATGATTAAAAACAAGGAAATATTCCATTGATTCATGCAGATACCAGGGCACTATAAAACTCTAATCTTGATCCTAGATAATGTGTCGAAGTCAATGGGACAAGACCATTGGAATGTGGACCTTAATGAATTCCACATCATCCAATACGAGTACAAAATAAATGATTGTGAAGAATCATAGTGAAACATAGAACCAACATGAAACCTCAGAAGTGGAAAGTATATGTGATGTTGTGATGTAGTAGTGATGGAAAATAAAATGGTTAAGGTGACTAAATAAGAAGTGGAAAATGGTACTTCGACATGAATGGATTTTTAGGGTTTTGAAATGAGGAGGGTGAATGAAACTACCATAGTGCAATTGGCTCCTTGAGGGGTTTCTTTCGGAAACAATTGGTATGACAGGTGTCTAAAAATGATTCTTGGCATGTAGCAATGAGACTTGACTTTAGAAACATTGGACTCTGTATGTTTTGCACATCAATCTCTCCATTTTTTATGTGCTCAATCCATTTGCAAATTGAGAAAAAGTCTTCAAGAGTCACTCGTGCGTGTATTGACCTTTTTCTTCCAAGGACCTGCAAAAACCTACCACTTGCCTACAATAAAACATGAGATGATGGAAGAAGAGAGATCATTGGTCTCTCTTCACCAAACACTTATGAAAAAAAAATAAGAAATTACTTATAAAACAAATCCAAATAAAAATGAACAAAGCAAACTCCATTTTATACCCGCGGGAGAGCAATGTCCATCTAGACTCACCAACAGTATTATGGTCATAGCTTCTTTGTTCATTATCCAATTTGAGTGATTCCAAAGAAAAATTAAATTAAATTCACAGGTCTATTTCCCTTAGATACAGGTTTTTAAATTCTATGTAATGATGTTCCAAATCACTCAGTAACACCCTGCATGACAAGGTGTTTTTTTCAAATTCTGGACTAGACTAACTGTCACAATTTTAGGCTTAACATTTTCGTTTGATAAGGGATTGATGTGATTCAAATTGGAGATGAAATTATATTCATGTAGGTATCTCCATTAGAAATATGTTTTGAATCCAATAAGAATTGATGGGTCAAATAATCCAATGAACAGTCTAGGAAACTGAGTTTTAGGAATGTTGATTTGTGATAGGCAGTTGGTATTTTGGTCATAAAATTTGCATACGATATCAGAATGGAGTGATTCAAATTGAGTTGTAAACTAGAGTCATAGGGGAATATACCAATGAAACATTTTTGCAAGATATTTCCAATAAGGAATCCAAAAATTGATTGTCCCATATCTGTTCCTAAGCTGCCTACTTGACACCCCATTAGTATTTTGGCCACAAGTTTTTCGTTTCATACCCAATATTAAAAATTCAAATTGTTTTGAAAACTAAATTCAAAGGGATACTTGGGATGTAAACAGGTTTTAAAAATAAGTCCATTTGGTCTCTTAAAAACGGACTGTCTCAACTGTGTTTCAGTAAAACATTCAAGCCAAAATATCACAAAAATGTAATAAATTACGTTTGGCCCCAAAAAAGTGACCAAAATAGGTTTGAATGTTTTTAATGATGTAAATTTAAATATAACACACACCCATACCAAAAATTTCAAGCATTGAGCACCTATATTGACTTACACAGTCTGTTGCAACCGCAGCTACAACTCTTAAAAAATGATATAATGTTGAAGTAAATCATGTGTATTTGTATGGATGTGTTATATATAAACGAAAACCAAATACATTCCATGATGTGCAATACAGGTGTGTCTCAAACTTATAAATTCTCGCCTGTAGTACAGTCACAACTGGGTGTTGCAGCTCACTCTCATAGTTAGGTGTTTTAGCTCACTGTCACAGCTGGGTGTTGCAGCTCACTGTCACAGCTGGGTTTTGCAGCTAACAAATTCATGCCAAAGTTCAAGATTGAAGGTTTCCATAATCATTGGCTCATTTTCCTATGGATCCTTCATTCACCTTCCCTAATTACTGTAAATTTGTTTTCAGGAAAGTTTTTTTTTTTTTGTAACAAATAGAGATAAACTAAAATTTGAACATTGAAGAAAAAATGATTTAATCATTTTGCTCAAATAGTCAACAATTCCAAAACATTCTTGAAAACATCTCATACCCATTCCTTATATTTCTACTTTCTGATCTTCCAGATCGCAACAAGGCGCGGAAAGAGAGCATACTTATTCGAAAATAAAAACTAAAAAACAAAAGCATGGTTTTATTCCGTTACTCTATCCTACCCTATTCTACTTGGAAATATAAAAATTGTTCAAGTGTATACATATTTCCAATGGATCCACTTTCGAAGAAGTGCCTCAAGCAGGCTCATACTCCCAACAAACAAATATAACTTTATGAATGCTAGGATATGAGAGGTCAACTTCCCTTGAAATGATGGTGCCAAGAATTGGTGAAGTATGGAATGATGCTGCACACCGATGACAGATTGAAACCAAGCTTCAATATAGTCTTTGTTCCCATGATTTCTCATGGATGTTACATCATGAATCTCCTTAGTAAACTAATCTTCCTCAATGGATAAGAGATTTAGATCTAATTATGTAAAGGATGCTTCAATTTTTGGTTCCAATGTTCATTCTTCATCAAATATTACACGTGTCTTGCTGATCTTGTCTGCTTGCTTATAAGGACTAGAAGAAACTCCATCTACAAATCTTGAATTTAAAACATGTTCAGGCCTCGTATGAATTTGCTACTACAACACACAGTATTTTTGCAGTGGTATAGGTGAGGTAGAACAAAAGGGAAATATATGAACATTTTGCAATTCAGCACTATAAACATACTGTACTATTTTATTATGGTTAGGGTGGAGGGTGGATTGGACAGGAAATTGTGTTGGATACCAAGGAGTTTGATGAGAAAATAGATGTGGCTGATGTAGAGGATTGTTTTGTGAGGTTTATATTGAAGAACCAAGTTGTGTTGCAGCATGAGGGAGAGTGGCCATGTGATCATAAGATATGCCATTCCAACCTTGTGGATAAGGTAGGTAACAGTTAAATTGAGGCTAAAACAGTTTCCATGGTGGAAGAGTATTCAATGATTGAGTATGTGAGTAAGGAAATGGAGGGATAGAATTTTGAACCATACATGTAGGCCACTGTTGCCGTGACTGTTGCAATGAGTTGGATGCAACTCCTAGATCTCTTCGATATGTTTCTTTCATCCTTGGTATGGAGGGACAATGATATGTGGAATGATTCAAGTCACATATGCCAAAAATTATGGGACTATCCAAAGGACAATCCATTGCAAGATGTTTCTTCTGACACTGAGGGAATACTATTTCTTCAAATTCCTCATGCTTTTCCTTAACCTGCAAAACAAACAATTCTGAATTTAGTGAATCATTGATATCAACATTAGAATTTTTAAATACATTACTGATTTCAGCTCGTAAAACTCTTGCTTTTGCAGCTGATTTCAAAAATAAAGATAAAAGTTCCTTAGAAATCTTACCGGTCTTGAAGTTTCCTCTTGAATACCTTCTACATAACTCACAAATATCATCATAAGCTAACTGAAATACATTACCTGTTATCATCACATTTAGTATTTCTAAATATTCAGCTTGGATTCCCTTGAGTATAAGTGTTTTTAAGGTCTCCCCCAGCTTCCTTTATTTGGATCTTTGGAGGTTATATTGAAAATGTTCTATGTATTCCTCCAGACTCTCTTCTTCTCCTTGTGTCATTTCGAAGATGTCTTCATTGACCCTGCAATAATATTGGTGCCTTTTCAAGAATATATGTTTCATGTCCTCTCAAGTTTGTATACAATTCCCATCAAGGCTCATGAACCATCGGAGGGCTGTTCCTTTTAGAGTAAAGGGAAACACATTCAACTTTTGATCATTAGCACAATAACCATATACTCTACAAAGTACTTCGAATTGAAATAAAAATACATCAGGGTATTCATTTTCCAAACCGTGAAAATTTAGTAGAACATGTGGGGGGATGCTTTTCATTGGCGCCACACTTCCTGAATCTCTAATGGGAAATTCAAAGGTAACAACTTCTCCATATTTCTTACCTGCCATCTCTTCATAGATTATTCATGTGCTATTCTGAGGCTCCTCCTTCGAATGTTCCTGTCAACTTGTTAGTAGAATGGGTGGTGCTTACAACACCACTAAGGGGAATGATAAGATTTATGCT
>LPNX010381111.1:181224-235802 GCA_001517045.1 Pseudotsuga menziesii
CTGCAAAGGCAGAAAATTCACACTCAAAGTAAATTCAATAAAATGAAATGTAATCATGCAACCTACATGCCCTACTTTAACAATGCATCTACAAAACAATGTCAGATGTACTTTTGCACCATTGATAACTTCTCGACAATGACGCCAAAATGTTGGGCCCGCTATATGTCAGATAATTAAAACTTAACATGCAGAGTGCTAAACATAAATTATCAACCGGATGAAGTCTTTTATTTCAAATTTATCGTGCAAGATCTATGCAAGCACAATTTCTACCTGACACTGTTATCTATTGGTATGCAATCGAAACTCCTTGTAAACTAGATTACACCTTCTTGAAAGTAAAACAATCCTCAAACCTATTCATAAAATCAAATTGTAAATCGAACACACTTCAAACAAAATCTATTCCTATGAAACAAGATCTAATTGCATAAATCTAAAAGATGTGTTATGTTGGCCAACGATCTATCAAATGAATTAACAACACAATGACTATGAAAAATCTAATGAATGAAAGTGTACAACTATGATAAATTTAATGAATGAAAGAATGAACGAAATAATAAGCAAATATAAACAATAACGCACCTACAATCAACACTACCAACATTTGCTCATGGAAGAGGGCCCTTCCTCCACTGAGCAGAGCTGTATCTCCACAATGAAAGTTTACAACTCCATAATTAAGAAACTACCAGCATGTATTATCATAATGGAATGATTACAATAGATATGGATCAAATCCTACATCATAACATTGATTTCTCTTCCCCTTTTTCAATGAGATTGATTACATATTTATACATAAAATTATCTCATGGAAATGAGGAACTGAACCCCCAACTTGTGATCTGTAAAAGCTGAAACACGACCGTAACTACTAACAACTTTGGAACCGGCCGCAACAGTAATTCTGGAAAATACCCTCTCGAAGAACCACCTGTATATCACAAACCATGGATTTGTTTGGCAATGTCCTCATGAGTCAGGTAAATGAGGCTGGTATGCACAAAACCTATGTCTCGTATTTTTTAGATTCATTTCCATCTACCCACAAATAGAGACGCGAAATGTGGCATCCATTTTCAGTTAAGGCTGTAACAGCTTGCTATGAGCGTCCTGTACGTGACAAATCACTCCAAAAACCATCATTAGTAAAATTATGCATAATATTCTTCAATTCATCAAAGATAAAGGAAAATAATCATTATTAACCACTTAAAACATGAATGGAAGTAGTATGTTGTTTTACACACAGTTACAACAAATGGATGGAAAATGGAATGATAAATGGACAATAATGGGAAGAAAATGGATGAAATATATGTCGATAAGTGATGGAAAAATGTACATATCCAGGGCCCAACAATGATCTCAACTTTAGGATCTCCTTCAACCATAGGAGCTTTCTTCTTTTGTCTCTTTGACATGTTTTAGTTATAACAATCACCCTGTCACAGTCAAAACATGTTCTTAGACCAACTGAGATATTAGCAATTGTTTTGAACAATAAATAGGAAAATATATCAATTTGTTTACCTCCTCAATATGCATGCTGAAAATAAGCTACACACAGTATTCAATGCATGAAAGAATTAACAAGGCAAAGGAAAAGTCCTGCGGGATGCTTCCTAAAACTGCCTAAGCCTCACTGCATCGAAAAATCCTCCAACTCAATTCGGACCGCATCAGACTAAAAATACCACTCGTCCTTAAACCAAACCCAAAACTATTAAACCCTACGCATCACTCGTCCTGGAGAAAAAATCAAAAATAATAATCTTTGCGCAACACTCGATCTAGAGAAAACCCTAAACCAACCATGGAAAAAATCTCTGCAGTCCCATGGGATAAGGTAAACAAAAGAGAAAAAGCTTAAAACCCCCTGGCCGACAATGAACAACTCAAGAAACGGGCGGTGCATGATAGCGAAACGCTTGTCTGCACCATGCCCTAACCCACCGTGTTGGAGAAAATGCATCCATAATGGGAAAATGATCACACAGACTTCCCATTCTCTGTTCCCACTAAAGAAACTGCAAGAAACCTAAGACTCTGCCCCCTCCAAGTAAAAACAGCCATAAAAATTGCAAGGGCAAGAAACCTTTTCTACGGAAAAACCTAGCAAATGGAAAACCTAACCAAGGAAAAAACCTAGTGNAGACTCTGCACCCTCCAAGTAAAAACAGCCATAAAAATTGCAAGGGCAAGAAACCTTTTCTACGGAAAAACCTAGCAAATGGAAAACCTAACCAAGGAAAAAACCTAGTGGTTCCCAAATCGACCAATAAGAATCAAAATAGAAGTGTCATGGTTTATCTACCTGGACAATAGCAACACAGTCGACTGGATGAAACCAAAATCCACAAGAGCAACGTAACGAAATAGGTGCTGACAGCTGGGTGCTCGCAAATGGTGCAAACGACAAGTACTAGTGCAAATGACAAGTCAGACCGAATCAAACAATATAAAAAAAATAGCATGCCCCTCATATATATAACATTCAGTGGCATAACGATAGTTAAAACCCTATCAATAGTCATAACTTATATCAATCAAAAGGATAGTTCGGAGGACAGCCGCAATCGCAGGTGCAAAAAAAACTACGGGCCCATGATATTTTAACTGTAACACCCCGGTTTTGACCCCGTTGCATTAAGATGTATATGATGTATATATACTGTAAAATATCATGGTGTGGAGCTAAAGGCCAAGGCCCCACCATTGATTGGTTATGCTATGTTTCGGATTTAAATTTTTCACCGATGGTGTATCGGGGCATGCGGCATAGATATTAAGCTTTGTCATCATGTACACATGCATATTTAATTAAATAACCCGACCAACTATGATCGTAGCAACTAAATTGAGAAGGGGCATGATTTTCACAAGGATAAGGGTGGGGAAATTGTCAAACCTTGGGCAAGGAGGGAAAAACCCATTTGTCACCACCTTGCCTTACCCCAACCACCACAAAGAATTGCTGCTGGTGGTTGAGGAAGTTATGGTTTTGGGAGTGGTGTGGTAGTACTGTCAGTCCATGCCTACACGCACACTCCACCCACAGTTGACTTCACAATGGCAAAGGAACCTTAGCCAGGACACATGCATTCTCTCCACTGCGCGTTGCCTCCACAGTTGTTCCTTCCTCACAGTCTGTCCATCTACACGCAGGCATACTACTCTTCCCATGATGGTGCTGAACGCTCATGCTCTTCCAGCTCTCATCCTCTCTATTGTCTGTTCATCCACGCACAAGCTGGGAGCTATTCGTCCTCACGCCGAGACCGTTGCCTGTGGATTATTCTCACGCACAGGAGTTTATCTGGTTTTTACTCACGTTGTTACTCAGGCTGATTTCAGGTTGCTGTGGTCTCCCTTACGTGGTGTTTGCTGTGGTATTCTTTACATTTAGAGGGACGGGAGTCTAGTTGTTGTTCACGCACAGGCTGAGTGTATGTATTGTTTTCCCCAGTGCGTCCTGTGTAAGTCATTTTCCGCTTTCTTAATTGTCCAGGATGGACTGTTGTCTTCCTCGTGTTGTGATTGTGGTTTCTGTTACGTTTGGGGACTGTATAATTCATTGGGAGTCGTTTTGGCCACAATAGGGCCAAGAACGACGCAAGAATCACTTCCCCTGCTAAGTTGTAATTGTTGTTTAATTGACAGCATGCAATGGTTGGTCTTCGGACTGTGTAGGGAGCATGGATTGGGGGCTTAGTTTGCTTGATAAACCTGGTGGCTGGAAACCACACAGACAGGGCTAGAGGGCTAGCTTTCTTCTCCACAACCCCTGAATAGTACTGGAAGGGAATGCAGTGCCTGAGGGACTGTGTAGCAGAGAAGGGATTGATTCCTTGTGTTGGGTGTGTGTGGGTGTCTTAGAAGTCAGGCTAGTTCTAGTGTAGGTGTTCTTGGCTCTGTAATGAGCCCACCAGCTTAGCATTTAGCCTTTCCCAGCTCTTGGATGGCCTGATAAACCCAACTGTGTTGGCTTGGCTATGTTTTTGTGTTTTGTGGCTATGTGTAAGCCTGCTTGTTCCCTTATTCCTTGGAGAATCATGCCCAGCTCGGGGGTGGCAGTGCTGCTGAGAGATTAAAGAGCACGTTGGTCTATGGTTGGGTGGAACTTTGCAGCGACGTAGATGGTTGTGGATCGAGTTATTCATAAGATAAGTGCTCTCGTCCATTTCTACTTCCGCAACTATATTTACTATTAATGATTATGATGGACATGTTGAATGAATGCTTGTATAAATGTATGATGTTTCTGCTGTGTCTGATAGATAATTGCATCTGTGCATGATAAATGTTCATGTGTGTATGTTCTAGTTCAATAAATTTGCTTCAGCATTCTGCTTTAGCAATTTTTATGCATGTATATGTTCATGGGGCTCTTATCCCAGATGGTTAACGCCATAGGGTCGCGTCCTCTTCGTCGGTCAAAGGGATGGGGACATGACAGCGTGGTATCAGAGCTCATGATTGCAGCATGGGCCTGAATGGACCACATAGAAGTAGTGACAGAAGAAGTATTTCTTTCTGCCCAGCATAAATCTGGAAAATTCAAGATATTGTCTAAGTGTTGAACTTTTGGTTCATCGAAACCCTTAGTGGTAAATACTTCCGTTGTAGCGGAAGAGCTAGGCGGAAGCATGTCCGACGGGGAATGGCTGGAAAATTCATATGAGTTTTTGAACTATCGGATCATCGAAAGAGATTAGTGGAATGGACTTTCGATGTAGTGGAAGGGTTAGTGGAATGAACTTCCGATGTAGCGGAAGAGTTAGGCAGAAGCACGCCCGATGGATCACAGTCGGAAGGAAAATCATGGAAAATTTTCTAAGTGTTGGACCGCCATCGGAAGAAAATAGTTGTTCGAGTGCCCACCGTTGCGGACGGCTAAATGACTACGCGTTCGACGGGTAAGGCCTCCAATAGCCGACGCCGCAAGAAAGTTAAAAAAAAATTCTAAGTATATAAAACAAAGGCTATCAGAAGAAAATAGTTGATCGTGCGGCCGCCATTGCGGAAGTCTAGAGCACTAGAATTCTGATGTGAAAAGCCTGCCGACGCTGTGAAGGAAAGCTTAAAATTTCTCTAAGTAACAAAAATATCGGCCATCGGAAGAATATAGTGCTCGTGTGCCCACCGTTGCGGAAGTCTAAAGCACTAATCCTTCTGACAGGGAAAAGTTCCAACTACCGATGCCAGTCAAAATCAGTTCACCAATCGGAAGAAGAAAGTGGTTTGTGTGCTGCCATTTCAGAATCCGAAAGCACTAGCCTGCCGATGAGGAAAGACTATCGATGGAAGAAGATGGTGTTTTGTGTGCCATCGTTTCGGAAGCCGAAAGCACTAAGTATTCCGACGAGAAGCAACTGCCGACGTCGATTAGAGTGTGCCACAGTAGATTTGGTCACCGATTGGGAGAAGATCGAGGATGTTGGTCCACCGTTGCGGCTGCTGAGGAAATTAATTCACCAACGCGAAGAAGGAAATAGAACCGGTCAAGCGACGAAAAGGAAGACAAAAGGGAAATTTTTGAAAAAAAATTCTAAGTCCGAGAATCATCGGCCATCGGCGATGGTTAGTGGATAGAGCTTTCGACAGCCGATGACCTACATTGGGTGAAATTAGTGGATTGAACATCCACCATTGTGGATGTCTTATGGACTATCCTTCAGAAGGATAGTGGAACCGATCGCCGATGGAAAAGGAAATTTGAAATTTTTGCTTAAGGACGTCGAATAAAGTTAGAGCTCCCGACAGCCGATGAGTATGGTCAGCAGAACCCGCAGTGGATTGAACGACCGCCGTTGCGGCTGCCTAAAGAACTAACCTTCTGAAGGGTTAGAAGATTCGATTGTCGACGATAGTGCTTAGCAGATCCGACAGCCGATGTACATCAGAAAAATTTAGTGGTTTGGGCCGCCGAAACGTCGAAACGATTAGTTGGAATGAGACCCGATTCTGCACAAGGAAATTTTGAATTTTCCATGGGATTTTTTTTAGCAAATTTTGGTTGTTTTTCAGTGGGATTTTCAGCTATTTTTCAGTGAATTTTCAAGGCTAAAAAGGAGAAAAGGGGCAGCGATTTACAAAGGAAATTTGGGAAAATTCTATGCTTTGGGAAAACTTGCTATTTTATGATTTTTCCAGGAGAAGGTAAGTAATGCTGGTTTATATTAATGTTATGTAACTAAAAGCTGTGTTACTAACACGTTTGCAGAGTCATAGTCACCTTCCAAGGCAATATTCCAGGTAATGCAGCTTGACAAGTAAGTGGTGGTTCAGTTATGAGAACCCATGATGGGTATGATGCTCAAGATTCTTACGAGCGAGCAAAAGATGTCATGGGAGAAAATGTTCATAACAGAAATGATGGCATAGAGTCTAATGGAAGGAGATTCTAAGAGACACCATCAGATGTTGCAGCCACGATGAGAAGCTTGATCAAATCCCAAGAAGAGTAGCATCAATTGAATGCTGCAATGTTGCAGAGTTTGACAAATTTACATAGAAAGATAGACTCTGGACGAGGTACAGAAAGACCAGAAGGCAGTAAGAGCAGTACTAGGAGAAGGAGAAGGACTTCTAGTGGATGATCTGATTCTGAAGAATCCAGCGGGGATTCAAGTTCTTCTCATAAATGGAAAAGAAAGAGACACCATAGGGATCGCTCTCGGGATGAATTTAAGAAAGCTAAACCTCCTACATTTGATGGTGAGGTAAAGACTGAACAAGAGGCTGAAGCTTGGATTCTTGGGATAAAAAAGTACTTTCAAGTGCATGATTATTCAGGAAACATGAAGAAAAGAGTTTCCATATTCAATCTGAATGGAAGAGCATCCATTTGGTGGGAACACTTCAAGCAATTAAAGAGGATCGGTGAAAGGAGACTCAAGTGGAAACAGTTCAAGAAGTATTTCAAGCAGAAATACCTTTCTGACATGTATTATGATGACAAGATTAAGGAGTTCCACAAGCTGAGATTGGGACAGCAAACCATGGAAGAGTATGCAAATAATTTTTTGGAGCTGTTGAGGTATGTTCGGTACATCAGAGATGAAAAATTGAAGGTCCAGCATTTTCTAAGTGGATTACCTCAGTCCTACAAATATAGAATTGAGTTTTATGAACCTAGAACTATTGAAGAAGAAATAAGGAAGGCTAAGTATTGCTATGAGCAAAGCAAAGGTAAGCCGGATTACCACAAGGCATGGAAGGACAAGAAGAACGAGAAGTTTGACTAAAGGAAGAAAGGTTTCAAACCTTCTAGCTTTAGGAATCAGTAAAAGCGGCCATCTCAAGCTGCGAGTAAGCCGGTTGGAGTGGCAGGGGAAAAGCCTAAAGATCCACAACAAAATAGAGGGCCGCTTCAATGTTGGAAATGTGGAGGACCCCATATGCACAGAAATTGTCCACTCGAGAATGAGAGTGCAAGGCCAGCTTATAACGTTCAAGAAGCAAAAACAGTCGGTCAAGTAGCAAGGGCAATTCCTAGGATTTATGCAGCACTAGAGGACCGCCAGGCAGATCACCAGTTAGCTGTGGTTGAAGTAGTAGGTAAGATTGTTGAGCAATCTGTTTCTATTTTGATTGACCCTGGTTCTACACACAGTTACATTACCCCTAGAGTAGTGGAGATTTGTGCTTTTAAGAAAGTAAAGCATAGGAAGTCTTGGTTAGTTCAGCTAGCCACTGGAACTAAGAGAAAGGTTAGTGAAGTGGTAGAGAAATGTCCATTGGTCATGAATGGATTGGTCACGTGTGTAGATCTGAATGTTCTACCGCTTGGTACCTATGATGTTCTCATTGGAATGGATTGGTTAGAAGCTCACAGAGTGAAGCTTGATTGTTACAATAAGACTTTTGAATGCATGAATGAAGAAGGAAACCTGGTAGTTGTGAAAGGCATTCCAAAGGTGATTTCAGTAAGGCAGGTTTCAGCAATGCAGTTAAAGAAGTTCTATAGGAAGGGTTGCCAGTTGTATGCAGCTCATATTTTGCAGGAATTGGGAGATGAAACTCCTAGGTTGGAAGACTATCAAGTGTTAAAGGAATTCGGGGATGTATTTCCTGATGAGATTCCAGGGCTTCCTCCAAAGAGGGACATTGATTTCACTATTGAACTTGTGCCAGGAGCAGCACCAGTGTCCAAGGCACCCTACAGGATGAGTACACCGAAGATGCTAGAGTTGAAAATGAAACTGCAAGAGTTGTTGGAAAAGAAATACATCCGGCCGAGTGTGTCCCCTTGGGGAGCACCAGTTCTATTTGTAAAAAAGAAAGATGGTACACTCAGGTTATGTATCGATTACATACAATTGAACAAGGTTACTGTGAAGAATAAGTATCATTTTCCTAGGATTGATGACCTCTTTGATCAAAAGAGAGGAGAAAAGGTATTTTCCAAGATTGACTTGAGGTCTAGTTACCATCAGGTAAGAATCAAGGATGAAGACATTCATAAGAAAGCCTTCAGGACAAGGTATGGGCATTACGAGTTTGTAGTGGTACCATTTGGTCTCACAAATGCACCAGCTACATTTATGTGCCTTATGAATAGTGTCTTTAGCAAGTATTTGGACAAGTTTTTTCTTGTTTTCCTTGATGACATTCTTGTTTATTCTAAGAATGAGGAAGAGCACGAAGAGCATTTGAGATTGACATTGAATTTGCTCAGGGAACATCAGTTGTATGCAAAACTGAGCAAGTGTGACTTCTATAGAGATAGAATTCAGTATTTGGGCCACATTATCTCAGAAGACGGTATATCTGTTGACCTTGAAAAGGTTGAAGCCATTATGAATTGGCCTACTCCAAGAAATGTGACAGATGTAAGATATTTTATGGGACTTGCAGGATATTATAGGAGATTCATTGAAGGATTCTCCAAAGTTGCACATGCCATCACTTCTTTGCAAAAGAAGGGGATGAAGTTCGAATGGACATCAAGGTGTGAAGAAAGCTTCCAGCAGTTGAAGAGTCTTCTCACCAGTGCACCAGTATTGAAGGTTGTCGATCCAGAGAAATATTTTGTGGTGTGTACCGATGCATGCGGACAAGGGCTTGGAGGAGTCCTTATGCAGGACAACCATGTGATATGTTATGAGTTAAGAAAGATGAACGAGCATGAGAAGAACTATGCCACTCATGATCTAGAGCTCATAGCCATAGTACATGCTCTCAAGATGTGGAGGCATTACTTGATGGGTAGAAGATTTGAGCTCAGAACAGACCATTGTGGTCTGAAGTATTTGTTTGATCAGCCTACTCTGAATGCTAGGAAAGCAATATGGTTGGAATTTTATGTGAGTTTTATTTTGAAATCAAGCACATAAAGGGAAAGGAAAATAAGGTAGCTGATGCACTCAGCAGGAAGGTGCAGGAAATGCATGTGTCATCTCTTAGTATTTTCCAATCAGATTTGAGGCAATAGATTGTCAGTCATGCTGCTGAAGATGAATTGTATGAGCAGGTAAAAGACAAATTGCAGCAGCAAAGTCTTGAGAAGAGGTATGAGGGATATAAATTGGAAGAAGATGGACTTCTCACTTATAAAGGAAGAATTTATATTCCAAATGTAGCGGATTTGAGGAGAGTTGTTATGGATGAGATCCATCAAGCTCCGTATTCTGGTCACCCAGGATATCAGAAGACAATTGCTACAGCTAGGAAGAAGTATTTTTGGCCAGGTATGAAAAAGGACATGGCTGAGTACATTTCAAGGTGTATGAAATGTCAACAGGTGAAGGTTGAGCATCAACATCCAACAAGGTTGTTGCAGCCTTTGCCAGTTCCGGAATGGAAATGAGAAGTTATTTCCATGGATTTTATTACAGGATTGCCAATGACTTGGAGACAACATGATTCCATCATGGTTGTGGTAGACAAGTTGACAAAGGAAACACATTTTATACCGGTTAAGTTTACATATGAGACTGGCGACATTGCAAATATCTTCATGAAGGAGATATTCAAATTGCATGGATTACCGAAGGTAATAGTCTCTGACAGAGATGTCAAGTTCACTTCCAACTTTTGGAAGGGGTTGTTTACATATTTGGGTACAAAGCTAAACTTTATCACTGCATACCATCCTCAGATAGATGGGCAAACAGAGAGAGTTAATCAGGTGCTTGAAGACATGCTTCGCATGTATGTGATGGAAAAACCGACCAAGTGGGAAGATTACTTGCACTTGGTAGAGTTTGCTTATAACAATGGACAGCAGGCATCCTTGGGGATGAGTCTGTATGAAGCTTTGTATGGAAGAAGGTGTAGGACACTAGTGACTTGGGATAACCCAGTGAACATGATTGTTCTTGGGCCAGAATTGCTCAAGGAAATGGAGCAAGAAGTTGTAAGGATTAGGCAGAATCTGAAAGAAGCATAGAACAGACAGAAGAGCTATGCAGATAAGCATAGCGTGAACAGGGAGTTCAGTATTGGGGATCATGTTTACCTCAGAGTGAGGGCAAGGAAGAGTTCCTTGAAGCTTGGAAGTTGTGCCAAGTTGTCACCTAGATATTGTGGGCCATTTGAAGTGCTTGAAATAATAGGGCCAGTTCAATATAGACTTGCATTGCCTGCTAGAACTAGAGCTCATAATGTTTTTCATGTTTCTTTGCTTAAGAGATATGTACATGATCCTAACCATGTGATAAATTGGGATGTGATTCAGGTGGAACTCGAGGGAGAGTTCTGAATCAATCCAACGCGCATCCTCGATAGGAAGGTCACAATGCTCTGGAACCGGGCCATAAGGCAGGTAAAGGTGCAGTGGGAGCACTACGGACCTGAACAGGCTACGTGGGAGATGGAGGATGCCATGCGATTGGCACATCCATTTTTGTTCAATTCTGTGGAACACTGAGGCAATACCAGTGTAGCATTTTGTTCAAATTTGTAAAGCACTGAGGACATTGCTATTGAAGGGGGAGGGAATGTAACACCCCGGTTTTGACCCCATTGCATTAAGATGTATATGATGTATATATATTGTAAAATATCATGGTGTGGAGCTAAAGGCCAAGGCCCCACCATTGATTGGTTATGTTATGTTTCAGATTTAAATTTGTCACCAATGGTGTATCGGGGCATGCGGCATAGATATTAAGCTTTGTCATCATGTACATATGCATATTTAATTAAATAACCTGACCAGCTATGATCCCGGAAACTAAATTGAGAAGGGGCATGATTTTCACAAGGATAAGGGTGGGGAAATTGTCAAACCTTGGGCAAGGAGGGAAAAAACCATGTGTCACCACCTTGTCTTACCCCAACCACCACAATTGAGAATTACTGCTGGTGGTTGAGGCAGTTATGGTTTTGGGAGTGGTGTAGCAGGACTATCAGTCCATGCCTACATGCACACTCCACCCACGGTTGACTTCACAATGGAAAAGGAACCATCGCTAGGACACACACATTCTCTCCACTGCGCGTTGCCTCCACAGTTGTTCCTTCCTCACGGTCTATCCATCTACACACAGGCATACTACTCTTCCCATGATGGTGTTGAACGCTCATGCTCTTCCAATTCATGTCCTCTCTGTTGTCTGTTCATCCACACATAAGCTGGGAGCTATTCTTCCTCACGCCGGGACTATTTCCTATGGATTATTCTCACGCACAGGAGTTTATCTGGTTTTTACTCATGCTATTACTCAGGCTGATTTCGGGTTGCTGTGGTCTCCCTTACGTGGTGTTTGTTGTGGTCTTCTTTACATTTAGAGGGACGGGAGTCTAGTTGTTGTTCACGCACAGGCTGAGCGTATGTATTGTTTTCCCCAATGCGGCCTGTGTAAATCATTTTCCGCTTTCTTAATTGTCCAGGACAGACTATTGTCTTCCTCATGTTGTGATTGTGGTTGCTGTTACGTTTGGGGACTATATAATTCGATGGGAGTCATTTTGGCCATGATAGGGCCAAGAACGATGCAAGAATCGCTTCCCCTGCTAAGTTGTAATTGTTGTTTAATTTACAGCGTGCAATGGTTGGTCTTCGGACTGTGTAGGGAGCAGGGATTGGGGGCTTGGTTTGCTTGATAAACCTGGTGGCTGGAAATCACACAGACAGGGATAGAGGGCTGGCTTTCTTCTTCACAACCCCTGAATAGCACTGGAAGGGAATGCAGGGCCTGAGGGACTGAGTAGCAGAGAAGGGACTGATTCCTTGTGTTGGGTGTGTGTGGGTGTCTTAGAAGTCAGGCTAGTTCTGGTGTAGGTGTTCTTGGCTCTGTAATGAGCCCACCAGCTTAGCATTTAGCCTTTCCCAGCTCCTGGATGGCCTAATAAACCCAACTGTGTTGGCTTGGCTATGTTTTTATGTTTTGTGGCTATGTGTAAGCCTGCTTGTTGCCTTATTCCTTGGAGAATCATGCCCAGCTCGGGGGTGGCAGCGCTGCTGAGAGATTAAGGAGCACGCTAGCCTATGGTTGGGTGGAACGTTGCAACGATGTAGCTGGTTGCGGATCGAGTTATTCATAAGATAAGTGCTCTCGTCCATTTCTACTTCTGCAACTATATTTACTGTTAATGATTATGATGGACATGTTGAATGAATGCTTGTATAAATTTATGATGTTTCCACTGTGTCTGATAGATAATTGCATCTGTGCATGATAAATGTTCATGTGTGTATGGTCTAGTTCAATACATTTGCTTCAACATTCTATTTCAGTAATTTTTATGTATGTATATGTTCATGGGGCTCTTATCCCAGATGGTTAACGCCATGGGGTCGCATCCTTTTCATCGATCAGAGGGATGGGGATGTGACATTAACTTTATTGGACATCAGCACCACTAGAATCTAAGTGCGGAACCTCTAGACAGATCCTCCTCTACAACGTCAGCATCGTAAAACTGTATCATCGTGACTTTATTCATTCTAACGGGTGTCGACAATCGAAACTCCTAAACTCTAAAGAGTCGACGAGAAAAAGCACTAAACTTTTGGAACATCTTAATACTAGGTTCCTGCAACATCGGAAATTACAAGCATTAAGACTCTGAATCACTCTTGTAAAACATTCCGATAGTGATAAAAAATAATCAAAATCGAAAGCCACTAAGTGTTAAGCTCAGAAATGAAAACGAAGAGAGAAAAAATCGAGGTTATGTCTTATCGGAGAGGGAATTGGAAGTTATTCCAATAGGATTGACCATTTGGCTTCCGCAACGTTGGAAAGATAGTCTATTATGCTTTCGATATTGGAAGGATAGTCGACTAGTATTCCGATATAGAAAAATGAAGAAGATCAAGTTTTTTAAGGAAAAAACTGAACTCCAGCGTAACCTCAGTGAAAACAAAATAGTCCTAGGCCAGACTTAATAAAAGAAAATAAAAAGGAGGGCCCTAAAATTGAAAATTTTGGGGAAAAAGTTGCAGCTGCAACACCTTCTATCTCTTTTCTCCTTTCGACCAAGATTTTATATTCGCTTAAAGATGGTACAAACTAGTTTTTGTGGAAATTAATAAAGGGAAACATTAATTACTCTACATATAAAGTATCTGATAAATCATTTTATAGGATGCTTAAATACAAAATTTGAATAGGGGTGGAAGGGGGGAAGGGGTTATCTTTGAACCACGTGTAATTATAATCTATTCTTATGCTTGGGGGCTAGCCAAAAAAATGAATAATCAAGCAGAATGTATTGGCTTTGGGGACTCTTGGATTGTCATCAATAAAATGAGGAACATTCAGGAAAGGATAGATATTGATATTGAGAGAAAAACAAAAAAAATCTTATCCTTCATATCAAACTTGGAATTGGTATAATTTTATCATATAAAGAGAAACAACAATCAATTCGTTGGAAAGCGGTCCATAACTGCACTAGTCGATTAACAGAAAAAGAAAAAATGAATAATGTTAGTCTATAATTGCACCATCATTTTTTTCCATAACATTTCAAGGAAATCAAATTAGGTTTGGTCACAAACCAGTTGATGGGTTCGTATATTTTGTTCAAGGAAGGTAAGAATGTAATTTTTTTAAGCACAAAAAAATGAAAAAAAAAACTCTTACTAGTCCTCTCACTACACCATTGATTTTTCTCAGAGGATTTCAAGGTGGTCTAGTTTGGTTTTATTAGAGACTTGATGCATTGAATCAGTTGGTCGATAAGCATTCCATCACGACACCAGTCAATTAATAGAAAAAAAAACAAAACAAATAAATATTGTCAGATGATCACTATATCATTAATTTTTTTCATAATATTTAAACACAATCAATTTTCATTTGATCTCAGACCTATTGATGGGTTTGTAGATTTTGTTCAGGTAGGGTAAGCATATAATTTCTTTAAGCACATAGAAATGGAAAAAAATACTTACCAGTTGTATCACTACACCGTCATTTTTTCTCATAGGATTTCAACGCGGTCCAATTTCATTTGATCTAAAATATGGAGTTCACATATTTCGTTCAATCTGGATAAGATCTAAAACACAACATGACTTTGCATATTTTTTTTCAGGATAAGATATAAAAAAAATATGTGAATTTTTTAAGCAATAGAGGGTTCCTCTATGAGGCGTATTTTGTAAGCAATAAAATGTTCTATTGTACTTACAATCAACTTGGAAACATAAAACAAATTTGAAAAAATAAAACCTAGGGAACATAAAAATGGAATTTTTTTATTACCAATCGATCACAATAACATCTATTTTCTTTAGTCTTCCTCAAGGGATTTCAACAAAATCCTATTTGGTTTGATCATAAACTGAGTAACAAGCTCATAGATTTCAACCACGTAGGGTAAATTGAAAAAATACGCAAATCGCGTTTGCAAACATATTTTGGGTCTGATATTTTGCGGGAAATCGAGAAAAAATGAAATTCGAGGGATTTTTTCATTGTTACCTGCCTTTGAATATTTTGAATTAACCCCACATCAAATCCTATTCCAAAATCCACATTGTTTCTCGTGCAACCAGAAAAAATTTCAGGGGGAAATAGGGGTTTACTAAATACGAGATTAGTGTTTTTAATCAATTTTTAATTCATTTCTTATTTAGGATACATTTTGGGGGTGGTAATATCTTATGAATCTACTCCAAGTACATGAGTCCAAATCAGGCTCCCTACCTCAACAGATGAGGCCCATTCCTGGTGTAACGTCCCCAACCCCCCGACTGGTGAAGAGGACGCTATTATACACCAAACATCCAAGCAACGAGCCCCATGAACATGTACATACATATAAACTAAAGGAAAATGCTTAAGATGTCAAACATACTAAAATGCATAATCATACATATACTCAGCGGAAGCAAAACATACAATTCATCATTCAACATGTCCATTATCATAATTCATTAATAGTAAATATGATTGCAAAACAGATTAGTCAAGAATACTTATCTTATAAGAATTGTCCCATAACTAGCTGCGTTGCTGCAACGTTCCACCCAACCATAGGCTAGCGTGCTCATCAATCTCTTAGAAACACTACCACCCTCGATTTGGGCATAATTCCCCAAGGAATAAGGGACTAAGCAGGCTTACACATAGCCAAGGATACACAATACAGCCAAGTCAACACAGTTGGGTTTATCAGGTCGTCAAGGAGCTAGGAAAGGTTGAATGCTAAACTGGTACGCTCATGGAAAAGCTAAGGAAGCCTACACTAGAGCTAGCCTGACTTCTAAGACACCCACACATACCCGACACTGGGAATCAGCCCTTTCTCTGCTTCACAGTCCTGCAGGCCTTGACTTCCCTTTCCAGTGCTCTTTCGGGGTTGTGGAGAAGAAATCCAGCCATCTAACTCTCTTTGTGTGGCTCCCAAATCCAGGTTTCTCAAGCATACCTAGCCTTCAATATCACTCCACATAGTCCAAAGACCAACCACTGCATGCCCACAGTAAAATAATCAATTCACAGCTCTGTGAAGAAAACCAAAGGAAACAGGGTGACAACCCAAAATGGTGAACACAGCTCAGGCCAAGCAAGGCGACTCAGATTTTTTCTTGGCCCTAGCATGGCCAAAACAACTTAGCAGCAACCCAAAAGGTAATTACACAAATATAGCAACCCAAACCAGGTCAAGAACAATAGCCCCAATCTCACAATGAAACCACGGCAACATTACACAGTCTGCAAATGGGAGAGAAGCCAAACTCCCAGCATTGACAGGGGAAAACACATACATAGACAACAAATCGGCCACGAAAAACTTACACAACCGAAATCGTGCCTCTTAGGCCACTCTTCAAGCTTTCCATAGGAGAACACACCCCTGACTTGCGCATGAGGTAAAACAATACTCCCTGCCCCCAGGGAAAAACTTGCACAGACCACAATCATCCAAATGTCGAGAGCAGACCGACTGCCTATGCATGAGGATGAGAGAACGACCCCCTATGTGAGCAGGAGCAAGAGTAAAACCTCTCGAGAGTGGAAGAGTGGAGAGAGTGGTGACCGTTCCCATGCCCTCCGCGTGAGAAGAGCGAGCCTACTGGTGCAGTGTACATGGGGCAAAGACTGGCAGTCCTGCCACCCACCACTTCCTAGCCATAAATGCTCCCAAATAACAATAGGAGTTTTAAATGGGTGGTTGACACATGGAAATCTCCCAATGGCTCCTACGGGTTAGACAATCCCCCCTCCCTCAACCTTAGGAAATCATGCTCTTTTCATTAATGTTGCACCGTCGTAGCTGGCTGTAGGTTCATTTTAATTGATGTGCATATTTACATGATGCCAAAACTATTATCTGCTGGATAGCACAATATACCAGCGTCAATGATCCCAATTTCCGAAACATAACACAACCAAATCAATGGTGGGGATTTTTCCTTTAGCTCCACACCAGGATTAATTACAATATACACATCATGTATCTTTTAATGCAACTGGGGATATTACAATCCCCTCCCCCTTGGAATAACACCATCCTCGGTGTTCCAATACATAGGAATACATATACAATTTGCACATCAAAATTTCAAAATTTGCAGATCTCTCCCACTTTCAATTATTTACTTCAACTTTCAGTACAAAGCCCCTCGGCTTCCACGAGCTTCTCTTGCTGGTTCTCAGCTTTCCGCTCACCCCCATGTCTAGGAACTTTGTGGCTGCTATCCTCTTTATGTTCCCTCGTTGGGCAGTCACGGTGGTAATGATGTCCTCTGCATTTCCAACATTTCGCTGGCTACTTCATCTTTACCAGCTCAATTTCCTTAGATTCTTCATGCCTAGAACGTTTCTTAACGGATCGATTGGACGAATGCCTCATCATTGATCCAGTTTCTTTTCCTTTACGGATTGCTCCCATAAGGATTTTTATCTCCTTTTGTAGACCAATAGAGTCTTGCAAAATCTCGTGGTTCATCTCATTCTGCCTTTTCTGTATCTTGAGCATCTCTCCAAGATTCGCTTGGGTCTTGGCAATTGTTTGAAGAAGAATTCCAGCCAAGTCCAACAAATTTTGGTCTACTGCCATGATCAATGTGCACTACTGGATTTCACTTTTCTCACCTGTGAAATGCCTCATTGAAATTCTGTTAGACCAAGCATAATATAGGCATTAAAATTAGTCAATTAATTTCCCAATTGGCATGATGGTCCAAGTCTTTTCAAGGAGATTTTCATACTCTTCATGCCTTCCCAACAAGCACATGATCTCATTCATGTCCATTCTTGGGCAGGGAATTAACTATTCCAGCATTCACAATTTACTTTAAGCAAATACAAACATTCTATTTTCAGTCATACATGCATTCAACAATCTTTTGTTTTCACAATGCATAAGTATATATATATATATATATATATATATATAATCAAAAAGGAAAGATTGAGCAGAAAGAGTGTTTCCCCTCTTTGTCTTGTTCCATCCTGGAACCCACACCACCATTGTGGTTATCATGCTCTTAGCCTCTTTCACTTCACCATGAATGCTGGACCAATCCCTCTTGGTCATGACACTTAGTGTTTCCGGTCTATTTCAGACCTCTCAACCATGGATCCTCCCCACATGGTTTGTCTCGGTTGCTAGGACCTTCATAGTCTCACTAGCACCTTTTTCATTACTACTCATTCTGATCTCTTCAGGACAGTCACATGTCCACATGCACCCATAGGATTCCTTCATGGTCTTCACTCCCAGTGATACGTATATTCAAACATTGAATAGATTCACATGTTTAGTTTATTCTCAATGGTTTTTATCTCTTAAACAAGAGATTAGAATATCATAACCAAATCATATACACATGTATATTCATAAGCAAGAAATTGCAAAATAATCCAATACTTATCTGTATTGTGCGTTTCTTCTCTGGTCCACAGGGTCTTGCTAATTCACTTTGCAAGCCTTGGGATTGCCTATGGACTTGGATGTTAGCTCAGCACGTAGGCTTCTTCACAACATCCTTTTATATATATCAAGCACAGTCAATCCAACCTACAGTTGGGTTTATCAGACCATCCAGCCAAGCCAATATACAATTGGGTTTATCAGGCTGTAGCCAATCAAGCCAATACACTACTGGGTTTATCAAGATACTCAGCCAAGACAACTAAATGTTGGGTTTATCAAACTGCAGGTAGTCAAGCTAACACTATAACATTCCCATAATTTCCACCACATCAATTAATTACTGTCCAACCAACCACAATTTTCACAACATCAAATAATTACACAGTCAAGCCAACCTACAGTTGGGTTTATCTGACCGTTCAACCAGTACACCTTCACGCCGACTAGGCTTGGAACTTCACCATTATCGTTTCCAGGATTCATTTCCAGTAGTGAGCTCCAATTCCACTACCCCATACAAAACAAGAAAGCACTCCCTTTTCTGCTCTTCAGTCCCTCGAAAATGTATCCTTCTTTGTGCTCTTCAGTAGAGGGTAGGATGAGCCCAAGCCATTGTCCATTCAGTGTGCAACACCAGACTAAATTTGTTTATCCTGACAACACAAGAAATGTAAGCAACTAATCAGCTTTATTTCTCTAAAACTGTAATCATATTTCACATCATTCACTATCAAGTATTGAGACACCAGGAGTGCGTCCACTCCCTAGGGTGTAATCAATATTGAAAACCCTTTCATGATCTGACATCAAGAAAGTGTGCACCCCTTTCCGATGTGTGCCATGTAGGCCCGATTCATACTCAAGCATTCTTCCATAATGGAAATAAAATCAAAACATGCTCTGTATATTGAATTTAACAATTTGACATGCATATTCTTAGCTAGGGTCACAGAACACTTATCTATTTACCGAGGCAGTATTCCTTCGTTAAGGAGGAATGGGGGCTCCCTTCTCTGAGTTGACAGTCCCTCGGTTTTCCATCCCAACTCGTTTTTATATTTCATATCCACACATGTCTTACCGACATAATCTATACCATCTCACTCATGTTACTTACCAAACATGTAGTGCAGATGAGACATTTCCCAAAATGTCCAATGGAGTTTCACCCGAACCCCATTTCTAGGATAGGGGAGAACCTCCCCATAAAGTTTGGCTCCGTTAGGCCATCACACATGGTATTCCTACAATGTGTACCCCTGGCACATTCATCAAGTAGCCAAACAGTCAAATACAATCCTTATCTACTAATATAATCCAAATTTGATTGTTCCATAACCAAGCAATGACATTAGTAATTAAATTCAATAGGAATTTGCAATTCTATTTACTACAGAAATTGATTTTCTTGGCAATGAGGTGATCCTCATTTTTGGGTCTCATTTAAGCAGCACCACTATGCCCATTATGATTTTATGCTTACTAGAATAACATGAACACCCACTTACAATGTGTCCTCCTGACACAATTCTATGCAATCCAATAGTGATTAGTAGTTGTCAGCAGTTTCTCAAATCTGAAATTTACAAATTTAAATTGACAATTCATTCAGCATACAAACTATTTTCACAACCATGAGACTCTTCTCATGAGGTTTGGCTCTTTCACATGGTAGATTCCAGTCTTTGTCATGGTCTTACCCATTTTTCCATGCCCCAACAATCTACCTGAAATCTTGCCCTTCCATAGAGCATTTCCGGTAGCCAATTGATCATGACTACCCTCTTCATGTACTTACTATCCTGCTTCCATAACAGCTCTTGAAATGGTTCCAGAACTATCATCAATTCATCATTTCAGCCATTAGTTATTCATAATGACACATGCACTATCTCGATGCATTCATGCAATGCATCACAACGTTTGCACCCATACTTATGTATGCATATCTACAACATTTACTCATACTTTTCATATGCATCTATTCAATGCATAACCACAAGATTTATGAAATATTTTAATGCATATCCACTCAACACTGCCTTACATTGATTCAAGAATACTATGCATTCAAACATACCATGCATGGCCTAACCATGACTACTTCATATAGGATGCATTACTATAATCAAGACCATCAATACTTACTTTCTTTGGACTACTAAGCTCATAACAACATATACAAGCATGATACATTTCTATATGAATGTAGTATAAACTTCAAATACCCACATGGTATGAAACCTCTTTCTTTTACCACTCCATGCATTTTTCATAATTAAACCATTACCTGCATGGATCCTACTTACACCCTTGACATTACCAGTTTGGTTGGTCTCTTGCAGGAGATTACAGAATTCTCTCACCAACTTTTGATTCTGGACTTGTTGCCTTATCCCTTTCTGCATAGGGTTGCTGGTCACATTCATCAGCATCAGCAACATATTCAGCCATGTCCATGTTGTCATTGGTTTTCCCTCTAATGCCAAACCCAATGCAATAATTACCATTAGTGGTTCATTATAAATGTATAATTATGACTACTCTTACCAAGATGTAATATCCTATGCATGCAAGGCATATCCTGATACATTTCATGTATGAAATTTATAAAATGTAATTATAATTAGCAAGATGGGATTTAAGGAAATTTCCCTTTTCAAGTCCCTCATCCTTGCATGGAAATCCTCTTCCACACAACAGCTGGTTTGACTTCATGGTCTTGCTACGTCTAGGCATGCAATTCCCGAATTGTCCATATTTACGGCAACACACTTTCCAAGAAACCACTAGTACCTTTCTACTCCGCATTCAAATTATGGTGAATCTCCCTGGTTCCCTACTGGATAATCTTCTCAACGCCTATCCACATACTTGATTCTGCCCTCAGGTATGAAAAGCAAACCACTTATAAAATGATGATTTTCACCAATTTTAGGCAAACGCACAACTGTTTTTTTGGTCTAGAATGCTAACTTTAGCCACCTAGAATTCTTCTTCCTTTTCAGAACTGAAACTGTTGAAAAATCCATTGAAAAATAGTTAAAAATCGCTGAGAAATCCACTTGAAAACCCCAAATTTATTTTGGCCCAATCGGACCTCTTCCCAACTAAAACTTTGACATGTCGGTGATCCCAATAGCAAGTTTCCTCCAATGCTCATTAGTGGCCATAACAACTAACCCTTTCCGCTATATCGGCGGTTTCATCAGCTAAGGTTTTCCACTGTATCAATCGCTCCAACAACTATAGTTTTTTGCAGTATCGGCAATCGGAACACTGTTCACTATACAGCATCAGCAGTTATTTCCACAGCACTGTATCGGTGGTCGGATGCATTATTCATCGGGTTCTCAGTCCCTTAGACAGGCGCAACAGAGACCAACAAACTCTCTATGGTTTCTGTGGCCATAACCCTGTCGGCGGTCAGAGCAACTAACAACTGCGGAATCAACAGTCGGACCCACTCGCTCATCAAACGGTTAGTCCCATAGTCATCCGAATCAGTAACCAACAAATCCACTGCAGTGTCTACGGTCCACAAACCCGTCGGTGGATCAAAGATCTAAACATTATTGTGTCAATGATCGGAGCATCGGTAGTTTAATCTTCTGATCGTCAGAGTGCTAGTCCACATGGCAGCCACAACAGCGGGTAGCAATCCCACTGTGGGTTCCGTGAACTATAACTCATCAGCTGTCGGAACATCTAACCACAATGGCATCGGCGGTCGGGGCCTCTATCTGTCGGAAGGATAGTCCACCAAACAACCGCAATGGCGTATGCATAAACAACTAAATTTTTCTGATGTCCATCAGCAACCAAAACAACTAATTTCTTTAGACATCCGTTGTTGCATCAGCGGCTCCATCCTTTAAATTTCATCGATGGTTTCGACTAAGTGAGCCGATGTTTCGGTAGTTTCTTCAAATAAATTCTGTCGATCAACGCTCCAATCTTTTAACTTTTGCCGATCGTGGATGGGCTCAACACTAGACAATTTTTTTAAAATTTTATTCTTCTTCGTTTGCGTTGTCACCTTCATCCTTTAACTTTCTCCAACAGCGGTGACGTTTCGGTGAACCCATCAACTAAGTTTCGTCGATCCGTTCCACTAAATCCCGCCAACGTTTTGGCGATCCTTAGCCATATGGAGCCATCGTTTTGGTGCTCCCATCATCTAATCATCGGCGATCCAATCAGCTAAACTTCATCGATCGTTGATGGTCTGACTTAGAAAATATTTTCTCTCCACCGTCACTGTCGGTGGTTCAACCAACTAATTTCTACTCTTTTTCGCCGACATTGCTTACTGCTACGCCATCATCTATCCTTCACCGATCGCCTA
Source organism: Pseudotsuga menziesii (assembly GCA_001517045.1). Taxonomy (NCBI): domain Eukaryota; kingdom Viridiplantae; phylum Streptophyta; class Pinopsida; order Pinales; family Pinaceae; genus Pseudotsuga; species Pseudotsuga menziesii. The sequence goes on from LPNX010381111.1 coordinate 203,870, forward strand.
TGGTCTATATCAGAGGATCTTCAAACTAACGAGTCGGCGTTTCAGTGGTCTTCGGCTGATCTCCACCAAAACTGTGGCTCCCACGTCCTCTAACTTTCGCCACTGACCGATGAATACTTAGAAAAAATTTCACAATTTTTTTTCCGACTATTTTCTGTCAGGTGGCCTTCCGACTAGCTCTCCACTGCATCAGAAGATCTTCCTACTAGTCTTCCGATGAGTCGACGGTTCAGGCACTTAAGCAATTTTATTTTTTATTTTTTATGTTTTTCTACATTTTGATCTCTGATGGGCAGAAGGAAACCTACCTCTGCTAGCTGATCTTTAATGGCTCCCTGAGGCCCAATGCTGCAATGATGGCTCTATCACTACATCTTCATGCCCCATTAAGGGATATGCTGCAACATGAGCTCTTATACCACACTGTAACGTCCCCGACCCTCCGACCGACGAAAAGGATGCTATTATACACCAAACATCTGGGAAACTAGCCCCATGAACATGTACATACATATAAACTGAAGGAAAATGATTAAGACATCAAACATACTAAGATGCATAATCATACATATACTCAGCGGAAGAAAAACATACAATTCAGCATTCAACATGTCCATCATCATAATTCATTAACAGTAAATATGATTACAAAACAGATTAGTCAAGAATACTTATCTTATAATATCTGTCTCGCAACTAGCTACGTCGCTGCAACGTTCCACCCAATCATAGGCCATCGTTCTCATCAATCTCTCAGCAACACTGCCACCCCCAATTTGGGCATGATTCCCCAAGGAATAAGGGACTAAGCAAGCTTACACATAGCCTAGGATACACAATATAGCCAAGTCAACACAGTTGGGTTTATCAAGCCGTCAAGGAGCTAGGAAAGGCTAAATGATAAATTGGTACGCTCATGGAAAAGCTAAGGATGCCTACACTAGAGCTAGCCTGACTTCTAAGACACCCACACACACCCGACAATAGGAATTAGCCCCTTCTCTACTTCACAGTCCCTCAGGCCCTGACTTCCCCTGCCAGTGCTCTTTCGGGGTTGTGGAGAAGAAAGCCAGCCATCTAACTCTCTCTGTGGCTCCCAAACCTAGGTTTCTCAAACATACCTAGCCTTCAATCCCACTCCACATAGTCCGAAGACCAACCATTGCATACCTCCAGTAAAACAATCAATTCACAGCTCTGTGAAGAAAACCAAAGGAAACAGGGTGACAACCCAAAATGGTGAACGCAGCTCAAGCCAAGTAAGGTGACTCAAAGTTGTTCTTAGCCCTAGCGTGGCCAAAAAAGCTCAGCAGCAACCCAAAAGGTAATTGCACACACACAACAACCCAAACCAAGGGAAGAACAACAGCCCCAATCTCACAATGAAACCATGGCAGCATTACACAGTCCGCAAATGGGAGAGAAGCCAAACTCCCAGCATTGACAGGGGAAAACACATACACAAACCACAAATTGGTAGGGGAAAACTTACACAGCTCAAATCATTCCTCTCAGGGCGCTCTTCAAGCTCGCCACAGAAGAACTCACCCCTGACCTACGCGTGAGGTAAAACAATACTCCCTGCTCCAATGGAAAAACTTGCACAGACCACAATCATCCAAAGGTCGAGAGCAGACCGACTACCTATGCATGAGGTTGAGAGGACAACCCCCTATGTGAGAAGGAGCAAGACCAAAACCTTCTGAGAGTGGTGACCATTCCCCTACCCTCCACATGAGAAGAGAGAGCCTGTTGGTGGAGTGTACGTAGGGTAAAGACTAGCAGTCCTCGGTGTTCTAATACATAGGAATACATATACAATTTGCACATCAAAATTTCAAAATTTTGCAGATCTCTCCCACTTTCAATTATTTACTTCAAATTTCAATACCAAGCATGTACCAAGCCCCTCGGCTTCCACGATCTTCTCTTCCTGGTTCTCAACTTTCTGCTCACCCCCATGTCTAGGAACTTTGTGGCTGCTACCCTCTTTAAGTTCCCTCGTTGGGAAGTCCCAGCGGTAATGATGTCCTCCACATTTCCAACATTTCTCTGGTTGCTTCATCTCTGCCTGCTCAATTTCCTTTGAGTCTTCATGCCTAGAATGTTTCTTAATGGATCGATTGGACTAATGCCCCATCATTGATCCACTTTCTTTTCCTTTACAAATTTCTCCCAAAAGGCTTTTTACCTCCTTTTGTAGACCAATAGAGTCTTGCAAAATCTCGTGGTTCATCTCATTTTTCCTTTTCTGTATCTCGAGCATCTCTCCAAGATTCTCTTGGGTCTTGGCAATTGTTTTAAGAAGACTTCCAGCCAAGTCCAACAACTTTTGGTCTGTTGCCATGATCAATTTGCACTATTGGATTTCACTTTTCTCACCTATGAAATGCATCATTGAAATTCTATTAGACCAAGCATAATATAGGCATTAAAATTAGTCAATTAATTTCCCAATTGGCATGACAGTCCAAGTCTTTTCAATGAGACTTTCATACTCTTCATGTCTTCCCAACAAGCACATGATCTCATTCATGTCCATTCTTGGGCAGGGTTAACTATTCCAGCATTCACAATTTACTTTAAGCAAATACACACATTCTATTTTCAGTCATACATGCATTCAACAATCTTTTGTTTTCACTATGCATAAGTATATATATATATAATCAAAAAGGAAAAAGAGAGCAGCAAGAGATTTTCCCCTCTTTGTCTTGTTCCATCCTGGAACCCACACCACCACTGTGGTTTTCATGCTCTCAGCCTCTTTCACTTCACCATGAATGCTGAACCAATCCCTCTTGATCATGACACTTAGTGTCTCCGGTCTATTTCTGACCTCTCAACCATCGAGCCTCCCCACATGGTTTGTCTCGGCTGCTAGGACCTTCACAGTATAACTAGCACCTTTTTCATTACTGCTCATTCTGAGCTCTTCGGGACAGTCACATGTCCACATGCACCCCTAGGATGCCTTCATGGTCCTCGCTCCCAGTGATACCTGTATTCAAACATTGAATAGATTCACATGTTTAGTTTATTCTAAATGGTTTTTATCTCCTAAACAAGAGATTATAATATCATAACCAAATCATATACACATGTATATTCATAAGCAAGAAATTGAAAAATAATCCAATACTTATTTCTTCTCTGGTCCACAGGTTCCTGCTTCGCTTTGCAAGCCTTGGCATTGCCTATGGACTTGGATGTTAGGTTAGCACAAAGGATTCTTCACAACATCCTTTTATATATATCAAGCACAGTCAAGCCAACCTATAGTTGGGTTTATTAGACCATCCATCCAAGCCAATATACAATTGGGTTTATCAGGATGGAGCCAATCAAGCCAATACACTACTGGGTTTATCAGGCTACTGAGCCAAGCCAACTAACAGTTGGGTTTATCAGACTGCAGGTAGTCAATCCAACACTGTAACATTCCCATCATTTCCACAACATCAATTAATTACTGTCCAGCCAACCACAATTTCCACAATTTTCACAACATCAAATAATTACACAGTCAAGCCAACCTACAGTTGGGTTTATCTAACCGTTCAGCCAGTACACCTTCACGCCGACTAGGCATGGAACTTTACCATTACCATTTCCAGGTTTCATTTCCAGCAGTGAGCTCCAATTCCACTACCCCATACAACACAAGAAACCACTCCCTTCTCTGCTCTTCAGTCCCTCGAAAATGTCTCCTTCTTTGTGCTCTTCAATAGAGGGTAGGATGAGCCCAAGCCATTGTCCATTCAGTGTGCAACACCAGACTGTACTTGTTTAGCCTGACAACATAAGAAATATAAGCATCTCATCAGCGTTATTTCTATAAAACTGTAATCATATTTCACATCATTCACTATCAAGTATTGAGACACCAGGAGTGCGTCCACTCCCTAGGGTGTAATCAATATTGAAAACCCTTTCATGATCCGACATCAGGAAAGTGTGCACCCCTTTCCAATGTGTACCATGTAGGCCCTATTCATACTCAATCATTCTTCCATAATGGAAATAAAATCAAAACATGCTCTGCATATTGAATTTAACAATTTGACATACATATTCTTAGCTAGGGTCATAGAAAACTTATCCATTTACCGAGGCAGTATTCCTTCGTTAAGGAGGAATGGGGGCTCCCTTCTCTGAGTTGACAGTCCCTCAGTTTTCTATCGCAAATCATTTTTACATTTCATATCCACACATGTCTTACTGACATAATATATACCGTCTCACTCATGTTGCTTACCCAGCATGTAGTGCAGATGAGACATTTTCAAAAACGTCCAATGGAGTTTCACCCGAACCCCATTTCCAAGATACAGGAGAACCTCCCCATAAAGTTTGGATCCTTTAGGCCATCACACATGGTATTCCTGCAATGTGTACCCTTGGCAGATTCATCAAGTATCCAAACATTCAAATACAATCCTTATCTACTAATATAATCCAAATTTGATTGTTCCATAACCATGCAATGACATTAGTAATTAAATTCTATAGGAATTTGCAATTATGTTTACTACAAAAATTGATTTTCTTGGCAATGAGGTGATCCTCATTTGTGGGGATCTTATAAGTAGAACCACTATTCCCATTATGATTTTATGCTTACTAGCATAACATGAACACCCGCTTACAATGCATCCTCCTGACACAATTCTATGCAAGCCAATAGTGATTAGTAGTTGTCAGCAATTTCTCAAATCTGAAATTTACAAATTTAAATTGACAATTCATTCAACATACAAACTATTTTCACAACCATGAGACTCTTCTCATGAGGTTTGGCTCTTTCACATGGTAGATTCTGGTATTTGTCATGGTCTTACCCATTTTTGCATGCCCCAACAATCTACCTGAAATATTGCCCTTCCATAGAGCATTTTCGGCAACCAATCGATCATGACTACCCTCTTCATGTACTTACTATCTTGCATCCATAACAACTCTTGAAATGGTTCCAGAACTATCATCAATTCATCATTTCAGCCATTAGTTATTCATAATTACACATGCACTATCTCGATGCATTCATGCAATGCATCACAACTTTTGCACCCATACTTATGTATGCATATCTACAACATTTACTCATACTTTTCATATGCATATATTCAATGCATAACCACAAGATTTATGAAATCTTTTAATGCATATCCACTCAATATTACCTTGCATTGATTCAAGAATACTATGCATTCAAACATACCATGCATGGCCCAACCATGACTACTTCATATATGATGCATTACTATAATCAATACCATCAGTACTTACTTTCTTTGGACTACTAAGTTCATAACAACATATACATGCATGATACATTTCTGTATGAATGTAGTATAAACTTCAAATACCCACATGGTATGAAATCTCTTGCTTTTACCACTCCATGCAATTTTCATAATTAAACCATTACCTGCATGGATCCTAGTTACACCCTTGACATTACCAGTTTGGTTGGTCTCTTGCAGGAGATTGCAGAATTCTCTCACCAACTTTTGATTCTGGACTTGTTGCCTTATCCCTTTCTCCATAGGGTTACTGGTCACATTCGTCAGCATCAGCAACATATTCAACCATGTCCATGTTGTCGTTGGTTTTCCGACTAATGCCAACACCAATGCAATAATTACCATTAGTGATTCATTATAAATGTATAATTCTCAATACTCTTACCAACATCTAATATCCTATGCATGCAATGCATATCCTGATACATTTCATGTATGAAATTTATAAAATGTAATTATAATTAGCAAGACAGGGTTTAAGGAAATTTCCCTTTTCAAGTCCCTCATCCTTGCATGGAACTCCTCTTCCACACAACAGCTGGTTTGACTTCATGGTCTTGCTACCTCTAGGTATGCAATTCCTGGATTGTCCATATTGACAGCAACACACTTTCCATGCAACCACTAGTACCTTTCTTCTCCGCATTCAAATTCTGGTGACTCTCCCTAGTTCCCTGCTGGATAAGCTTCCTAACACCTATCCACATGCTTCATTCTGACCTCGGGTGTGAAAAGCAGACCACTTCTAAAATGATGGTTTTCACCAATTCTTGGCAAACACACAACTTTATTTTTGGTCTGGAATGCTAACTTCAACCACCTAGAATTCTTCTTCCTTTTCAGCCCTGAAACTGCTGAAAAATCCACTCAAAAATAGTTAAAAATCGCTGAGAAATCCATTTGAAAAACCCAAATTTCTTTTGGCCCAATCGGACCTCTTCCCAACTAAAACTTCAACGTTTCAGTGATACCCATAGCAAGTTTCCTTTGGCGCTCATCAGCGGCCATAACAAATAACCCTTTTCACTGTATCGATAGTTTCATCAACTAAGGTTTTCCACTATATCGGCAGCTCCAACAACTATAGTTTTCCGCAGTATCGACAATCAAAACATTGTTCACTATATAGCATCGGAGATTATTTCCATAGCACTGTATCGGTGGTCGAAAGCGTTATTCATCGGGTGCTCAGTCCCTTAGGCAGTCGCAACGGCAGCCAGCGAACTCTCTATGGTTTCCATGGCCATAACCCTGTCGGTGGTCAGAGCAACTAACAACTGCGGCATCGACGGTCGGACCCACTTGCTCATCGGATAGTTATTCCCATAGTCATCCGAATCGGTGGCCAACGAATCCACTGCGGTGTCCATGGTCCACAAACCCATCGACGGATTGGAGCAATAAACATTATTGTGTCGACAATTGGAGCATCGGTAGTTTAATCTTCTAATCGTTGGAGTGCTAGTCCACATGGAAGCCGCAACAGCAGGTAGCAATCCCACTATGGGTTTTGTGGACTATAACTCATCGACTTTCAAAACATCTAACCACTACGGCATCGGAAGTCGGGGCCTCTATCTGTCGGAAAGATATTCCATTAGACAGCCGCAACAACGGATGCACAAACAGCTAAATTTTTATGATGTCCATCAGTGACCAAAACAACTAATTTCTTTCGATGTCTTCTCCTGCAACGGTGGCTCCATCCTCTAAATTTCGTCGATGGTTCCGACTAAGTGAACCAATGTTTCGGTGGTTCCCTCAAAAAACTTCCGTCGATCGATGGTCCAATCTTTTAACTTTTGTCGATCATCGATGGGTTCAACACTTAGACAATTTTTTGAAAATTTTCTTCTTACTCATCTACGTCGGTGCCTTCATCCTTTAACTTTCTTCGACAGCGGTGACATTTCGGCAAACCCATCATCTAAGTTTCACCAATCCATTCCACTAAATCCTGTCGAAGTTTCAGCGATCCTTAGCCATACGGAGCCATCGTTTCGGTGCTCCCATCGTCTAATCATCGGCGATCCAATCAGCTAAACTTCCTTAATCGTCGATGGTCTGACTTAGAAAAAAATTTCAAAAATTTTCTCTCCGTCGTCACTGTCGGTGGTTCAACCAATTACTAATTTCTAGTCTTTTTCATTGACATTGCTTGTGGCTACGCCATCATCTATCCTTCACTGATTGCCGATGGTCGATATCAGAGGATCTTCAGACTAATGAGCCGATGTTTCGGCGGTCTTCAGTTGATCTCCGCCAAAATTGCGACTCACACATCCTCTAACTTTCGTCGTCGACCGATGAATACTTAGAAAAATTTTCACAATTTTTCTTTCGACTGTTTTCTGTCAGGTGGACTTCTGACTAGATCTCCACTGCACTGGAAGAGCTTCCTACTAAGTCTTCCGATGAGCCGACGATTCAGGAACTTAAGCAATTTTTTTTTTTTAATTTTTTATGATTTCTAATCTCTGTTGGGAAGAAGGAAACCTGCCTCTGCTAGCTGATATTTCATGGCCCCCTGAGGCCCAATGCTGTAATGATGGCTCTATCACTGCATCCTCATGGCCCATTCAAGCCCATGCTACAACATGAGCTCTGATACCACAATGTAATGTCCCCGACCCTCTGACCGACAAATAGGATGCTATTATACACCAAACATTCGGGAAACTAGCCCCATGAACATGTACATACATATAAACTGAAGGAAAATGCTTAAGATATGAAACATATTAAGATGCATAATCATACATATACTCAGCAGAAGTAAAACATACAATTCAACATTCAACATGTCCATCATCATAATTCATTAACAGTAAATATGATTGCAAAATAGATTAGTCAAGAATACTTATCTTATAAGAACTGTCCTGCAACTAGCTACGTCACTGCAAGGTTCCACCCAACCATAGGCCAGCGTGCTCATCAATCTCTCAGTAGCACTGCCACCCCCGAGCTGGGCATGATTCCCCAAGGAATAAGGGACTAAGCAGGTTTACACATAGCCAAGGATACACAATACATCCAAGTCAACACAGCTGGGTTTATCAGGCCATCAAGGAGCTAGGAAAGGCTGAATGATAAACTGGTACACTCATGGAAAATATAAAGATGCCTACACTGGAGCTAGCCTGACTTCTAAGACACCCACAAACACCCGACACCAGGAATCAGCCCCTTCTCTGCTTCACACTCCCTCAGGCCCTGAATTCCCTTGCCAGTGCTCTTACAGGGTTGTGGAGAAGAAGGCCAAGGATCTAACTCTCTCTATGTGGCTCCCAAACCCAGGTTTCTCAAACATACCTAGCCTTTAATCCCACTCCACACAGTCCGAAGACCAACCACTGCATACCCGCAGTAAAACAATCAATTCACAGCTCTATGAAGAAAACCAAAGGAAACGGGGTGACAACCCAAAATGGTGAACGCAACTCAGGCCAAGTAAGGCAACTCAAAGTTTTTCTTGGCCCTAGCATGGCCAAAACAACTCAGCAACAACCCAAAAGTTAATTGCACACACATAGCAACCCAAACCAGGGGAAGAACAATAGCCCCAATCTCACAATGAAACCACGACAACATTACACAGTCCACAAATGGGAGAGAAGCTGAACTCCTAGCATTAACAAGGGAAAACACATATGCAGACCACAAATTGGCAGGGGCCGCTCTTCAAGCTCGCCACAGGAGAACACACCCCCGACCTGCGCGTGAAGTAAAACAATACTCTTTGCCCCCAGGGAAAAACTTGCACAGACCACAATCAGCCAAAGGTCAAGAGAAGACAAACTTCCTGTGCATGAGGATGAGAGAATGACTGCCTACGTGAGAATGAGCAAGACCAAAACTTCCCAAGAGTGGAAGAGTGGAGAGAGTGGTGACCATTTCCCTTCCCTCCGCGTGAGAAGAGCGAGCCTGCTGGTGGAGTGTACGTGGGGCAAAGACTGGAAGTCCTGCCACCCACCACTTCCCATCCATAACAGCTCCCAACTAACAACAGTAGTTTTAAATGGGTGGTCAACACATGGAAATATCCCAATGTCTCACATGGGTTAGACAATCCCCCTCCCTTAACCTTAGGAAATCATGCCCTTTTCATTAAGGTTGCATCATCGTAGCTGGATGTAGGCTCATTTTAATTAATGTGCATATTTACATGATTCCAAAACTATTATGTGCCGGATAGCACGATATAGCATCGGTAGTGATCCCGATTTCTGAAAGATAACACAACCAAATCGATGGTGGGCCTTTTTCCTTTAGCTCCACACCACGATTAATTACAATATACACATCATGTATCTTTTAATGCAACCAGGGTCAAAATTGGGGATATTACACCTAGGTGCACAATATTTTTTTGGAGAATGATTCATGATGTTGTACATTTAACACTCCCTCTTCATGAGGGAGGCATTATTTTCCATACTAAGCTTTTCTCAGAAGTACCTATACTTCGTCACTGACAAACACTTTGTTAACACATCTTCATTCTTGCAATCTTCTCTTCAGTAGAAATGTACTAAAGTCTTACCTTATTGTACCATGTCTCTAATGAAGTGATACTTGATTTGAATGTGTTTTATCATAACACACAAGGTTTTTAGAAATCTTTATACAACTTTGATTTTCACAAAAAATGACTGTAGACTCAAGATTTTAACCCAACAAGTAGCTTCCTAATCTACACTACTTCTTGGCAAGTAGTACTAGCCACATTATACATAGTTGATCTTAGGATAAAACAATAGACATATAGCACAACATATAATAGGTCTACTATGTATAAAATACAATAAGGAACCTAATCTAGCATGTAGTTTCCCTAAACTAGAAACCATGGACTTGCAATCCATCATGTAATACTTTTACAACATATTAAATGTGTAATTTCCTTTCAGAAGGAAAAACTCATATTTCCTTTGTCAATGTTAAACACTAGATTTCTACCTCTTGACTTCTAAAATCCTCTATGGTTTGGAGAAGTTCTTTGTGATCTTTCCATTCTCCGTGATGTTCTTCAAGTCCTGACCACTTTCAAAATTGGTTTCATTTTTATTTTATATCTTACAATACCCCACTGGCCAACTATATGGATATCTGACCTCTTCAAGAGGTTTGAATACACACCAACAATCCCTACTATAACTCACTTGAGTATATGATAGTCACTGATAGTCTTTGAGACCTTGACTATGTCTCTTCTTATGTGGATGCACTCCACAAGAGATACTGCAGGTTCTAACTGTTTGAGTCATGTACCATTGCATGACTAATATGAACTATGTGCAACTTAGTGGATTATATGTTGCATTGATTAAATGATCCATGTACCACTATGTAGATAATTTGATCCATATACAAATACATGGCTAACTGGTGCATGATCCCTATACTACGACATGGCATATCGGTGGGGAGAAATCCTAAGTCATGTCCCACGTGACTAACTGGTGGGGATAGAACATATATGTTGCTACCTATGGAGAAACATCAATACTCCCTCTTCAACTAGAGGAGTTATTATGTACTCTACTGATTAGCTTGTCTCGGAAGTACTGAACTTTACTTTGGACAGAGGTTTAGTAATTATATTGACAAATTCTCATCTGTGGATATGTATTGGAGTTACACTGATCCTTTCTGCACCATGTCTTGGTTATAATATGTTAGAGACATATCTGATTTCATATCCACTGTTCCATGTAGGTACATCAACACATGCTTTGTTATACATGTCTATGTACTAATTGCAAGTTATATATATGTTCTGGTGCCAACCAGGCACATATCAACTATTCGAGGGATTATTTAAATATGAAGAAGAATCATCTTCAGATTCATCATCATATGTGTGGCCATGGACTTAGAGTCCGTCTTCCAAAATATCTTCAGGATTTCTATTGTTTATTTTCCTTAAATAAGGAAAATATCATATGGTTCCTTCCACACCTCAAACATTTAAGAACAATCCAAGAATCTTGAATACTATACTCTACTTCCATTTGTATATGATAATCTTGCATATCTCCTCTTAACGGGAGATTCATTAACTAATTTTACTAGTTATTCAAGACCTAGTGAATATGCCTTCTCCCTCTCAACATATGGATGGAGAGAATCATAATATAGGTACTCTATTAAGGAGTCTCATGCTTCTCTATTCCTTTTGACACATGAATCCCTTTTGACACATGAATGTAAACATGATAAATAAATAATTCTAAGTGTCTTCTTGTCAATAATATCATTAGGGATTCTATTATGGATATATATTTTCCTGGAGGATTTTTCCCATAGGAACTTCCTGATGTGATTCTATATTCTTCATGCTTCACGTTATCCTTTTTTTTCAGTATATGCCATCAGAATGACTCTATATTGAATATTTGTCATTCTTTGCTTGTAGGTTAGGGAATATGGTTTTTCCCTACAAGCCAAATTTATTCTAATGGTTAGAAGCATTGCATAACCATGGGATTCAACCATATGAATACTTCAATGCAATGTCAATGGTTCACACGGTTATGTACATATTTTAATTAATATCTCAACATAACCACAATTCATATCTCATGAAAAAATTATGCAGCGCTATATTCTTCTTTACTTAATCATAACATGTATTTAATGAGTTTTACTATTTGCCAATAAAAGAAAGATTGTAGAATATGATCGATATGTTATGCTATATCATAATTATTAATTATAGGAGTACATATATCTATATAATTGTAACAAAACACATTCAAAAGAATTTAGATCTGATTTATAAAAGAATTTGATAATCAAAATATTAATACTTATCTTTTATTGTTTTGGGTAGGCTCCCTCTTGATCTCTTCTTCCTCGTGGAGATTATTAGAGTCCCTAGGTCTTGATATTCTATCTTCACTTGCAAATTTGACTTTATGTAGGAGGTAGCAAATATTTGCATGGGAAATTAGGGTCCCATCAAAACTAGAGAGAATTCTCTTCTAGTGATTAAGCAAACATATGTGCACTTTGAAGGAAATACTTTTTTTGATGGTCGTCTTCTTTTTCATTGGACGAGCTCTTTTGATTAGTTTCATATTCTATAGTGGTAGAAACATGAAACCTACCTTTTCCTTTTTTCTTTGATTTGTGCTCTCTTTCATAATGGCCCTTATTTTCACAGTTGTAACAGTTAACCTTCAACTTGTCAAATTATTTGATGTACACCTTTTTTGAGAGAAGTTCTTCTTTCCTTTCTTCATCCTTGCCATGAGGGAAAGGTTTTCTTCTTTGGTGCACACAGTCTTGCTCTAGATTTTCCCTTCCTCTTGAAGGAATTCATGCCACAACCTTTCGAAATTAGGTTGTACCTCTCATCCATTTATCGCATCCAAGAATGTCTCCCATGAGGTTCGGATACCATCAGTAGTGGTTTGAAAAATATCATCTTCATCCACCACAACTCCAATGCTAGCAAGTTGATCTCTTACCTGATATAACTTGGTGAAGAAATATGCCACTATCTCATCCTTCTCCATCTTGAGGTTTCATAGCTTTTTCTTCAAATCACTCTTTTGACTTTGGGCCTTATTCTCATATAGTTTTGTTAAAGTATCAAAACATTCATTTGCGGTCTTCAACGAAGTAATCACGAGCATCAAGTTGTCCTTCACTGAATCATAGATGATCTATTTGTAGTTATCTTAACTCTTCTTGAAGTTGATTCTCCCTACATAAGATGCAGGATAATCTACCACAATGGATACATAGCTATCCAATTCATGTTCCTCCAGTATGTTTAACACCCTCTCCCTCCAAGTGTTGAAGTTTGTGGTTCCATCAAGATGGGATTTCGGTCGTATAGAGATTGATGCCATGGTATTCAGGTATTGTGATCAACTCCTTAGGATCTACGTAGGATCAAGTTTGTTTGATAACACTTAGATCCTCCATTCCCTAAGCTATGATACCATGTTTATTTGTTTGCAAATATGCTTAGCTTTAAACTTTAAAACTTTTAGATGCGAAATTATTAAATACTTGAATCAACAAAACATTCAATCACATAAATCATTCAATCATTTAATGATTTTTGTGCAAATATGTTGAAATTTAAACTTTAAAAATTTTAGATGCGGAAGTACTGAATACTTGAATCAATAGAACATTCAATCACATAAATCATTCAACTTATATAACACATAATGTACCCAGGGGGAAACCCTCAAAACTATGAGGGTGAAAGACCCCAACAAATATTCAGCGTATAATTATGATATATAACAAAGAATGTATTTTACAATAGAAAATTTATTTCAACACCCTAGGTGCAAGATAAGAGAGAATACTGAGAAATAAAGAATAGAGATCAATCGGGTGATCCAGTTGTATGCCCTGTACACAAACAATTTGTTAATTATACACTAAACAATTTGCAGTTCCTGCACTAAACAATTTGCAGTTCTTGCACTAAGCAATTCATAGTTCCTGCACTAAGCAATTCACAGTTCCTGCACTAGTGCACCATCCATTCGTCCTTCCTACACTAATGCACCAATCTAGATTACTGATTCGCACTTTTAACATTGAGAGGCAAATCCTACACATAAAATTTACCCTTTTTCCTTGGTTGTATCAAAACTAATTAACTGGAAAAATGTCTACATAGACAACTCACAATATAACATATGCCTAGCCAAATACATTATGCACTGACTTTATATTGAACTCATACTTCAACTAGATGTCGGATCACTTAGTTAACATGCTAACTTAAGTTTCCTCATGCAATAGGTGTAACCCAAGTGTCATAACTTAAGTGTTGACTTTTAGTTTAACTAAAGTGTTGTATTTTATTTTAACTACAGTGTCGTCATACAAAAACACTTTAGTTAACTAATTCCTTTTATTAACACTTTTAGGTAACTCATTATTAACTGAAATCACGCTAATTGATTTACTTGAAGTGATCACTGAGTTCTCCTTTAAATAAATGATGCATACATTAATAATTTAACTGACGCTTTATCTAAGGCATGCATTGATATTTAACTTAAGATTTTAATTGATTCGAGTTCACTTAAGTATTCTCATTATCAATTTGAATTATCTTTTTCTCTATGCATTATCTCTTTATCACTTATATTTTACTGCATGGTTAATATCTGCTAACTTTAATTTATCTATCATATCATATTATACTAAGAATATTTGTCTGATGTTGTGATCATATGATATTGCTCTCAGAGAAAATGATCATATGCTAAAGTAATTCACTCTAGTGGTGGCCAATATCTAGAGGAGACTTAATAATGTTATCCATCTCGAATTACCATGGTTAGTAATATATCACACAACATTAATGTTTCAACATGCAACTCGTTTACCTCTATACACTACAACAAATTTGACTTCTAGGGGTGGTTGTCTTCCGCCTCCAAAAGTCACTTTTGGGGGTGGTTTTGGCTTTGTAGGAGGTCATTACAAAACCTCCCCTAATAGCACCGACGTTAAAAGTTTGGAATTTTAGGGGCGGTTCTAGAAGAGATAAAAACTTCCCCCAAAAGTTAATTTTGGACTTTTCCCAAAAGTTACTTTTGTACTTTTGGGGGCAGTTCTAACCCCCCCCCCCCCAAAAAAAAAAGTGATTTTTAAGGGCGATTATAAAACCCCCTGGTAGGTACCTACAAAGAAGTTTCAACCCCCCCACCCCCCTTAAAAGTATTTATTACATACATTTGGGGGTGGTTTTAAACCGCCCTCATAGGTACCTACAGAGGCTGTTTAAAACCCCCCTAAAACTCTTTACAAAAATTTGGAGGAGGTTATAATAAACCCCCCTCGTAGGTACCTACAGATGCGTTTCAAACCCCCCCCTAAAACTCTTTACAAATATTTGGGGGAGGTTATAAACCCCCCTCGTAGGTACCTACAAAAGCGGTTTGAAAACCCCCCTAAAAATCTTTACAAACCTTTGGGGGTAGTTATGAACCCCCCTCATATAAACTTATAGGGGGTGTTTTGAACCCCCCTCGTGGTAACATACAAGGGTAGTTTTGAACCCCCCTCATAGTGACATATGAAGTTAGTTTACAACCCCCCTCATAGCCATAATAAATCATAATAAAATATGTTTTATTTAAAACATCAATATTGCAATATCATTAGGGCATGAAGGAATCGAACCTTTAACCTCCTACTTGTAAAGAAGGCACTCTACCATTGAACTAGAACCCTTTAAGAATTGGGGAAAGGGGAAACATTAACATTAATATTGTATCATTTGTAATTCTAAGCTGTCTATGTTTTTATATTGTCTCCACATCATCTAAAGTTAACCCAGTTTCATTTTTTAAAGCACTTATATGGTCATAATACTTTGAAGTTCCATGTAATCAACAAAAAGTGTAAATCTTCAGATCCTAGCCTATTAACTCATGTGACATTCTTTCCTTGTGTTTAATAGAAACTACTACTCGCTCAATATCTAGTTCACAAATATATTCAATTCACCAATCAACCAAAATCTTGGAAGCAATTGGGTCAATACACCTTCCTACCACCTTGAGGCCTTCTGACCAAGGTAAGAATGATTTGGCAGCCTGTAATACAATAATAAAATATTTCCATCTTTGAATAAAACTTAAGTTGAAAAACACCTACATTTTATAAACTAGATTTCCCTTTTCCATAGCTTTTTTCATCCCGTGACATTTTGTAGTTCCTTGTTGTACTTAAGTAATAAATATTTGAAGTCAATGGTTTGCCTTGACTCCATACAATCTAAACATATTTCCATGATGTCGTTTCACAGTGTACACAATCTGCATCTCTTCTACTAAGATCTAAACCATGTTCCTATAATTCTCAACCGTTTTCCCCTTTGTATCCTCACCATCTCTTCCACTAAGTCAAAATATATTTACATTTGGTATATTGAGTATTGGGGCATATTCTCCATTAGTGGTGACACAATACTCAATATCAAAAGCAAGGGGGATTCAGAAAGCAACATCAATGGATAATTTGGTAAATGTGATTATTGATTACATCATGGGCATCACATCCAATTTTTTTATTCTAAGGATGGAAGTGGCATGGAGGATTGACCAAGTGAGAATATAAGTTGAGGAACAAGCTATGTACTTCCAATGTCACTACAATTGAATTGACCATGTCCTCATAATTATCTTATAAAATGGAAAGAAATCAATATGGTGCTTCTACTCTATTTATTTGTGAAAACATAGTTTAATCATACACTTTACTAGATAAAATTCAAAGCATCGCTATGGTGACCAACAAACAATAAAGGATAACTCTAGGCATTCAAATTCGTTTTTAGGGTGTGTTACTACCAGTTTTCTTAGGTGTATCCATGTGAATTTCTTCACACTTCTAGAAATAGGGTTGCACGAGGTCTTGATGTTGTTGTATTTTATGAGTAAGTGATTCATGGATGGTCCTCTCGTAGAAGAATTCTGATGACTACTTCATGAGTGGCAAGCTTTGATCTAGGCCTAAGAAGACAACCCATTCACTTATATTTGAAGAATGTTGTGGATTTAACTGTGATGTTCTGTTGGATATTCTGAGCCTAAAGATGACATCTCCCTGCTTGTAGCAACAATGATCCAACTTGGGTGTGTTATTTGGATCAAAAAATTATCAAACAGTCACCATATCCTTGATTATTTTTCTAGTTAGCATGTTCGTGACATTCTTGTAGTAGGAAAAGACAATTCAAACTTATTATTGTAGATTCTAGGTACTTCTGAGCACCTCAAGGCAAAACACGTGAGTTAAAGAAGCAATAAATCTCTATTTCTAAGCATTATTTCACCCATTATCAGACATAAGGATTGTTTACTTGAATTTTTGTATATCTTGTGTAATATAAACAAGTAGTTTCCATTTATTTTGTCTTCTACACGACATTGAGATGGTACTAAATTACCAGGATTAATGCTCAGTTCTGCAGCTAAATGAAAGACACACAAGAGGCATTCATGGGAACTTGAAACTGTTATAAAACTCAACAAAAGTGAACTTGTGTATTGCTCAACCTTGGAAAATCTAGGTTGGATCCAAGATTATTCTGGAAAATTTGTGGACATTTGAGTAGTAAACTATATTTTTGAGCAATTTGAATACTATGGCGACAATACCCTCTTTTCAAAACTGATTATGTTTCCATCTCACTAAATGAACAGAGAAAATCATTTATTTGGTGTTGATAAGACTCAAATACATATGCAAATAAGCACTCATATATTGTGGGCAGAATTGCAGCTTGTTTATGTGCCGAGCATGAAAAATAAATTATGATAAGCTAGGCTTAGAATGGATTTGCTCTAGTAATACCTCCTGGTCATAATGCAGGGGTAAAATTTTCTATGGGTTACCATCTTCAAAATCATGCATCAATTTCTATCTTAGCATCCCGGTTTTTAGGAGCAAAGAAGGTTATTATCGTTGATTGGAATGTACACCATGGGGATGGGATATTGATGATCTTTGAGGCATATCAATGAGTTTTTCTATATATACTTACATAGACATGAAGAGGGTTTATATCATGGTAGTGGTGTTGATACTAAGGTTGGTAGATCCAAAGGGTGAGAGATACTCAGTGAACATTACATGGAAATTTTGAGTTGCGGATATTGACAATATTTTTTTTGGCATTTGAACATGTCGTTCTTCCAATAGTGAATTAGTTTTGGAATTGATTTAACAATTAGATGGTTATGATTAAATGCTATGAAGTCACTCCTAATTGTTTTGCACACATGGCTTGGATGTTGATGTTGAGTTGAATCTCAAAGGGAAATATGCTTGAAGGAGGTTATAATCTACGCTCAATATCTGCCTCAGCTACAACAATTAAAGAGAATTTGATGTGGTTTTCTAACCACATTATCTAACCCATGGGTTGGATCTCTACTTCAAACCCATGGAAAATTCCTGTTGGAATTTTTAGATCGTTGGTTTAGTTCAAATTGTAGGAGAGCAGTCTACACTGCTCACCCTTGCTCCTTTCTGTAAACTGCTCTGTATTTTTTAAGCCTATGAAATGCTAAGCATGCTCATTGAAGCAGACTGAGAAAGAGATCGTTCATTCTATGAACTAAGAATGTATAGGGGAGAAGCCCTAAGTGAAATTATGAACATTAATAATATGTTGAAGAGGATGAATTCCCCAATGGAAGGAATGAAACAGACCATTGACCACCTGAACAACCATATGGAGCAACAGAACAAGAAGTGTGATGGGCTTGATGTAGAAATAATAGATCAATGCTATGTGCAATGATGCTAAGAAGAAGCACAGGAAATAGATCTTGCTACTAAGAATTCTCACAAGCATACACAGGAAAATAAGAGAGAAGAAAAGAGACTGAATCACATGAATGAAGAAATGAATATTGGTGTGTATCCTTCCATTGAATAATTATGAATAATAGAGTACATAAATAGTACATCCCTCATGGGGAAGTCGAATTGTATGGAACAACTCATAAATCTCAAAAAGGATGACTTACCAAAATATAGCAAACCCCCATAGGTGGATAAAGCACTTGCTAAATCTATCAAGGACCTCACGAGTTGGAAAAAGCATGAGTGGATTGTCAAGGAGATGGAAATAACATGCTAATCCTAGAAAATTGAGAAAAACTAATGGAGGATGGGTTGGAAACAAAAGCTCCCAGTTTCCTAGTTGACTAGCTTTTATCTTATCCATAGAAAAGTAGGAAAAAGCAGAAAAAGCAGAAAAAAGTAGAATCTGCTATAAGGTCCTATATACTAATTCTAGATGAACCCAGAATCAGAAATAAATCATTCCTAGGATATAGATGGCATGCATTGACTTTAAGGTGCCAACTAATTAAGCTAGTGGGTGAATAATTAATCAAATAATGATTAATTATTTTATCCTAAGTTGTGAGTGGGTTTAATATATTCCTACACTTGAAACCAAAGTTAGGGCACAGGGGGAAAAGATAGAGAAACTTTTCAATGAAAGATAAATGCATTTCAGTATGATATCTAGTTTCACCCAAGGCAACCAGTCTTATGTTGGGCATTGCACGGTCATAAAAGAAATCAAAGAAGAGATAGTCCAACAAACTACTATGGGAATATTTGAAGGTCCAAGCTCCCAGGTTTAGGATCAAGCTCAAAATGACCAGTACATGGATGAAAACCATAGTGGCCATGTTTTCTCATAAATATGTAATGATTCTATGTTTTTTAGATGCATATTATTACTAGGGAAATTTTTTAAGCAGTTTAGCCATATGAACTTTCTAAAAATTTTGTATGCACTATGGGCCTATAAGGATGAAGGTTTTTTAAAGAATCTATTGAACTCTGGGCATAAAATTTTATTTTTGAAATTACTGTTTCCCAAAAT
The DNA here is from genome assembly GCA_001517045.1 of Pseudotsuga menziesii. Taxonomy (NCBI): domain Eukaryota; kingdom Viridiplantae; phylum Streptophyta; class Pinopsida; order Pinales; family Pinaceae; genus Pseudotsuga; species Pseudotsuga menziesii. The sequence continues at coordinate 223,580 of LPNX010381111.1, forward strand.
ATGATAAAGACCTTTCAGTGTTTCATAACATCAAAAAGAGTGATGTTCTTAGTTATCGCCTCTAGGCCTACAACCTTACCTTATGTTATCCCTAAAGATGAACCTAGACTACGGGATTCAAGCTTAAGGAAATATTTGTTTGAAAATGTAAAAATCAAACGCAATCAAATTAAAAATACAAGCTGGTATCAAACCAGGGCTAAAAGAACCTCACAGTACTAGAAGGCACTAGGCTAATATTACTTGTTTGTACAGTTTTCAAAGTTTAGGAATGAAATCAAAACATCACACAATTTACAATGAACAAAGCTGGTATATATCACAGATGGGTAAATACAGGTGTTCATAAGAAGATCAAAGCATGTGATAGGCTTGTAAATCAATGAGGGTTGCAAGACAAACTGTAGAAACCATATAACACAAAATACAATACAGCATTCAAAAGTAAGGATTCTATGATCCTGAAAACATGAAGTGAAACTGTTACTTTGTATAAATATAGAAAGATAATTGTTTCTCTTGATAAGAATTACAGTAATGGAATATGAATGACCATATACTTAACAAAATTACCAGAGAAACAATTCATGCATTACAGAAACAAATCATCATCATACTTCATTCATAAACAGAACCTGTTTGAAGCTGCAAAAAGTTCATGCTACATAGATGTGCTTACAAATCATCAAGCATTGCTCCCAAAAATGCCAACCTACAGTCCCCTGCGTTCTCCTAAAAGGAAGAACTCAATTTTTCTCTGCTCAGTCGAGACCTTAGCTGGGACCTCCCTCTCTTACATCCAAAACATTCAATTTATAACAATTTACAAGATAAGAGCTGATATCAGCCTCTTAGGAATTGAATTTTGTTCCTAGATTTGCAATATATCTAGAATGGATATATTGGAATCATCTATTCTGGTTTAAGAATAATTCAAGGCATAAATCTTTTTGAATCTAGAAGATTTCCAGCCCCTTAAAATGTTAACCGGCTGCTGATTTTGGGCCTTCGAATGCTCTAACATCTGGAATAGATTATTCAAATTATTTTCTACTCTACCTCTTCAATGAGGTCTGCCACCTGTATCATTGAAGGCTTAAACGCTGCTGGAAAATATTGACCAAATCCCTAATAATCTGGAGATGATGCGATCAAATTGCCAACTCAATTCCTGGAAATACTGAAAGTGTTGCTTTCAAATTCGAAATGCTCTGCTACCTATACACTGCTATCTAGAAATATGATCCTTCTTCTACGCTGGCGTCCTCATCATTCTCACCCATCTGTATTATCAAGCTTGTCCTTGCTTGTTGGTAGAACAAAATTTGCTAGCATTTCATTTACTGCATCTGCCAAGACTTCCTTTCCATTTCCTTAAAACGCTTAACTGCTCTTACTTTGATCTCTTGAGGAAGAGGGAAGACAACAACTACCATATTGTTATAGTCCACAAAACGCTCTTAGTTTGCGTTTACAGGCACTTTTATAAACATTGGTTTGTTCTAGGATGTAATTGTGAGCTGTTTTATTTGCTCTATCTAATAGTGTATTAAATATTCCAGTAGCTCGATCCATCAAACGATCAAACCATTCCCCATAATTGTGTTTTCACAGCAACCCTGGAACTTTCATTTGCTCAAGCGCTAAATTTGTCCCAAGAATCATATATCGCTTATCTGGATGATCCTTTGTCCAGTTCTCGGCCCAGGGAGTTCACATTCTTTCTTACTACTAAATTGAGGGCCAATTATCCCATTCCCATCCTAAAGTGCATCACTCCAATTCAAAAGCGCATGTGGAAATATTGTCGACTCCCATTGTCGACTCCCAAGATAATTTCTTAAGGGGGTTGTCTGTGATTTCCAGACCCTTAGGACCTGAGTCAAATCGTTTAGCTATTCCTAGCTATGTCCCATTCTTTTGAAAGAAAAGTTCAGCCAGACGCTTGCTTTTAAGGTTTAGAGCACACACAATGGTATCACTAACACTGAACTTGGAATTGATATTAGGCTTTGATATATTCCTGTTGTTTAACTGACATTATAGTAGGAGTAAATTATGGCATCTGCAAGATACTTGCATTTGGATAGAGACAGCCCAGCCAAAGAGATACGTCCATCCTTTGTCATGTAGACATGCCACTTATTCGACATACTCTCACTCTGAACTTTGTTAAGACTCGTGAAGGAAAACATGCCAATCTGTCTGAGAACAAAGGACCAATCTTTCCCACTCTTATCCTTTGCAGAAAGATTATCATAGAGTCGCTTCCTTACACCCTTGATTCTTCCCGACATAAGTTCCATTTCTGACTTCCACTCATTAAAAAGAGTAGGGCTACCAACAACATTTGCCACAATTCGAGCCCCATGAATAGGAGGATTTGAATACATTGGTCTCGCAAACCTTTTAAGTTGGCTCTTCACCCTTATTGCGGCATCTGATGACGAGCACACAACATTAATACCTCCTATCCATTCAGCATAGAGACCCAAGTCCTTGCTGTAGGACTGAGCAACAAAAAGCTCCATCCCATGAGCTACAAACAGTCTCACAGATGATGCATCCTCATCAAGACTTCCACTTACAAATCCCTGATAAGCAACATCAAAGAAATTAGTAAGATTATTTTCCTGAATGACATCAGCGATCTTCTCCCACTGCTCAGGAGTTGGATCGATTCCAGTAGGATTGTGAGCACAACCATGAAGCAACACAAAAGAACCACTTGGTGTAGCTTTAATGTTTGCAATCATCCCTTCAAAGTCTAGTCCTACAGTTTTAGGGTCATAGTATCGATATTCTGACCATGAAACCCCAGCATCATTGAAAATGTTCTTGTGATTCCCCCAAGTTGGAGAAGAAATCAAGACTTGTGATCCAGGAAAATATCTTTGAATAAAGGAAGCAGCAAGGCGAAGAGAACCAGTTCCTGAAAGGCCTTGGACAGTTGCCACCCGTCCTTGCTTGGTTGCCTCATTGTCAGCTCCCAGCAACAACTCCACAGTTGCCTTATTAAAAGCAGCCAAACCTTCAATAGGGAGATACTCCTTATTTTTTCCTTTCTCCAACATTAAAGTATCTGCCTTTTTCACCACATCGAGCACATAAGGTTGAAGCTCTGACTAGCTAAGATAGCTTCAAAGATGCCTTTAAACTACTAGTAAAACCTAAGACTAACACTCCTGATAACCATAACAACCATAATGCTTCCATTGGCTCTGTCATCTGCCACAAAACAAAATGCAGCCAAGACAAAGAGAATGATATTGAAGGGATGCCAGAATGCATTCCAGAAGAGTTCCCACCAAGGTGAATAGAGATTTCCCACTGGGACATTTGGTCCAATTTTCTTTAACCTCTCATCTGCTTCCTTAAATTTGAGGCCCACATTTGGATACCCACAGATAAATATAGTCCTGGTGTTAGGATTAATAGAAGGCAATCTAGCCATGTGCTGCCAGGTATAAGAATTCATCATATAACATATATTTTTTTGCAGATACAGGGGCTCATGACTAATGAATGAATATTTTAATGATTTTAGGTAACAAAAGGAACCCTAATGGCAATCAATCAATCATAAAATATAAAACAAAGCAAAACTAAAAACAATAAAAACAAAGCATAATAAAAAATTTAAAAATAAACAGGTGAAAAATCCTAGAGATAACATCTGGCTCCGCCTGGGGATGGCATGCTCCCTGTGAGATGCTAAGAACAAGTAGACCTGTGCCTTGTTTCCATTGGCCTGGAGTCTTTCATCACAAATATCTGCTACTTAACCAATCACTGACCGATCTTTAAACTATTCTGCAAACTGAAATAATCTTCTCACAACAATCTGAACACACTGTACAAACTTTAAAGAAATGCTTGAAGCATCAAGCTTATTTATTCACAACTCCTACACTAATCAAAACTACTTTCTTTTGATCAGGTAAAATCATGCTTCCAGTGAAGCCATACAAGTATCTGAATACATAATGAAAATCTTGATCTGTGGATTAGCAAAATGAAGACAGGAACAACAATCATCATATGTCTGCAATTTTGATTTTCAGACTTTTCATATAATGTATACTAAAACCTTGAATTGATAAATTACTTGATGTAGTCAGCTACGGGATCATAAAAATAATTTAAAACCATATTTTGATCAGATATCCCTATTTCTTCTTGAAGATAAGCAAGCTTCCTATGGATAAACTCTGACCTCACTATCTCCATAAAACCATCTTCTTCACAATCATTTGAAAACCACTTTCTACTTTCTAAGATATGCAGATTTAATTCTTCATTCCAAATCACGCACCTAAAAATGCTTGGAACAACAGCAGTAATACTGTCATCTTGAGAAGTCTTTTCTGACAACCAACTTTCATACTCTAACTCAAATGCTTTAAAAATCTTCTTCAAAAAATCAATTTTATCTTCTTCACTTGAAATGTTATCAGAATCTAAAAAAGAAGACAACTCTTTGTTTAATTCATCAACAGAAGACATACTCATCCATTCTCGAAAATATTGAAGAAAAACATGATCTACCTCAACCCCGGTAGTCTTGGTACAGGAAGTAACTCGCTCAGTAACTAAATCTTGCATTTTGAAACCAATGGAGTCGCCCGGTGAATAAATCTGTATTCCAACTAATACCCTGCTCCTGTCCACCATCAAGAGCTGGATCCGATCTTTGTCGTTCTTTCCCGGGGAATATATCCTTTCCTTTGTCCGTCCCCGGCAACGGCGCCAGAAGATGTTATCCCTAAAGTTGAACCTAGACTACGGGATTCAAGCTTAAGGAAATCTTTGTTTGAAAATGTAAAAATCAAATGCAATCAAATTAAAAATACAAGCTGGTATCAAACCAGAGCTAAAAGAACCTCATAGTACTAGAAGGCACTAGGCTAGTATTACTTGTTTGTACAGTTTTCAAAGTTTAGGAATGAAATCAAAAAATCACACAATTTACAATGAACGGAGCTGGTATATATCACAGATGGGTAAATACAAGTGTTCATAAGAAGATCAAAGCATGTGATAGGCTGGTAAATGAATGAGGGCTGCAAGACAAATTGTAGAAACCATATAACACAAAATACAATACAGCATTCAAAAGTAAGGATTCTATGATCATGAAAACATGAAGTGAAACTGTTACTGTGTATAAATATATAAAGATAATTGTTTCTCTTGATAAGAATTACAGTAATGGAATATGAATGACCATATACTTAACAAAATTACCAGAGAAACAATTCATGCATTACAGAAACAAATCATCATCATACTTCATTCATAAACAGAACCTGTTTGAAGCTGCAAAAAGTTCATGCTACATAGATGTGCTTAAAAATCATCAAGCATTGCTCCCAAAACTGCCAACCTACAGTCCCCTGCGTTCTCCTGAAAGGAAGAACTCACTTTTTCTCTGCTCAGTCGAGACCTTAGCTAGGACCTCCCTCTCTTACATCCAAAACATTCAATTTATAACAATTTACAAGATAAGAGCTGATATCAGCCTCTTAGGAATTGAATTTTGTTCCTAGATTTGCAATATATCTAGAATGGATATATTGGAATCATCTATTCTGGTTTAAGCATAATTCAAGGCATAAATCTTTTTGAATCTAGAAGATTTCCAGCCCCTTAAAATGTTAACTGACTGCTGATTTTGGGCCTTCGAATGCTCTAACATCTGGAATAGATTCTTCAAATTATTTTCTCCTCTACCTCTTCAATGAGGTCTACCACCTGTATCATTGAATGCTTAAATGCTGCTGGAAGATATTGACCAAATCCCTAATAATCTAGAGATGATGCGATCAAATTGCCAACTCAATTCCTGGAAATACTGAAAGTGCTGCTTTCAAATTCAAAATGCTCTGCTACCTATACACTGCTATCTGAAAATCTGATCCTTCTTCTACGCTGGCGTCCTCATCATTCTCACCCATCTGTATTATCAAGCTTGTCCTTGCTTGTTGGTAGAACAAAATTTGCTAGCATTTCATTTACTGCATCTGCCGGGACTTCCTTTCCATTTCCTTAAAATGCTTAGCTGCTCTTACTTTGATCTCTTGAGGAAGAGGGAAGACAACAACTGCCATATTGTGATAGTCCACAAAACGCTCTTAGTTTGCGTTTACAGGCACTTTTATAAACATTGGTTTGATCTAGGATGTAATTGGGAGCTGTTTTATTTGCTCTATCTAATAGTGTATTAAATATTCCAGTAGCTCTATCCATCAAACGATCAAACCGTTCCCCATAATTGTGTTTTCACAGCAACCCTGGAACTTTCATTTGCTCAAGCGCTAAATTTGTCCCAAGAATCATATATCGCTTATCTGGATGATCCTTTGTCCAGTTCTCGGCCCAGGTAGTTCACATTCTTTCTTACTACTAAATTGAGGGCCAATTATCCCATTCCCATCCTGAAGTGCATCACTCTAATTCAAAAGCGCATGTGGAAATATTGTCGACTCCCATTGTCGACTCCCAAGATAATTTCTTAAGGGGGATGTCTGTGATTTCCAGACCCTTAGGACCTGAGTCAAATCGTTTAGCTATTCCTAGCTGTGTCCCATTCTTTTGAAAGAAAAGTTCAACCTGAGGCTTGCTTTTAAGGTTTAGAGCGCACACAATGGTATCACCAACACTGAACTTGGAATTGATATTAGGCTTTGATATATTCCTATTGTTTAACTGACATTATAGTAGGAGTCAATTATGGCATCTGCAAGATACTCGCATTTGGATAGAGACAGCCCAGCCAAAGAGATACGTCCATCCTTTGTCATGTAGACATGCCACTTATTCAACATACTCTCACTCTGAACTTTGTTAAGACCCGTGAAGGAAAACATGCCAATCTATCTGAGAACAAAGGACCAATATTTCCCACTCTTATCCTTTGCAGAAAGATTATCATAGAGTCGTTGCCTTACACCCTTGATTCTTCCCGACATAAGTTCCATTTCTGACTTCCACTCATTAAAAAGAGTAGGGCTACCAACAACATTTGCCACAATTCGAGCCCCATGAATAGGAGGATTTGAATACATTGGTCTCGCAAGCCTTTTAAGTTGGCTCTTCACCCTTATTGCGGCATCTGATGACGAGCACACAACATTAATAGCTCCTATATGTTCAGCATAGAGACCCAAGTTCTTGCTGTAGGACTGAGCAACAAAAAGTTCCATCCCATGAGCTACAAACAGTCTCACAGATGATGCATCCTCATCAAGACTTCCACTTGCAAATCCATGATAAGCAACATCAAAGAAAGCAGTAAGATTATTTTCCTGAATGACATCAGCGATCTTCTGCCACTGCTCAGTAGTTGGATCGATTCCAGTAGGATTGTGAGCACAACCATGAAGCAACACAAAAGAACCACTTGGTGCAGCTTTAATGTCTGCAATCATCCCTTCAAAGTCTATTCCTATAGTTTTAGGGTCATAGTATCGATATTTTGACCATGAAACCCCAGCATCATTGAAAATGTTCTTGTGATTCCCCCAAGTTGGAGAAGAAATCAAGACTTGTGATCCAGGAAAATATCTTTGAATAAGGGCAGCAGCAAGGCGAAGAGAACCAGTTTCTGAAAGGCCTTGGACAGTTGCCACCCGTCCTTGCTTGGTTGCCTCATTGTCAGCTCCCAGCAACAACTCCACAGTTGCCTTATTAAAAGCAGCCAAACCTTCAATAGGCAAATACTCCTTATTTTCTCCTTTCTCCAACATTAAAGTCTCTTCCTTTTTCACCACATCGAGCACATAAGGTTGAAGCTCTGACTAGCTCAGATAGCTTCAAAGCTGCCTTTAAACTACTGGTAAAACCTAAGACTAACACTCCTGATGACCATAACAACCATAATGCTTCCATTGGCTCTATCATCTGCCACAAAACAAAATGCAGCCAAGACAAAGAGAATGATATTGAAGGGATGCCAGAATGCATTCCAGAAGAGTTCCCACCAAGGTGAATAGAGATTTCCCACTGGGACATTTGGTCCAATTTTCTTTAACCGCTCATATGCTTCCTTAAATCTGAGACCCACATTTGGATACCCACAGATAAATATAGTCCTGGTGTTAGGATCAATAGAAGGCAATCTAGCCATGTGCTGCCAGGTATAAGAATTCATCATATAACATATACTTTTTTGCAGATACAGGGGCTCATGACTAATGAATGAATATTTTAATGATTTTAGGTAACAAAAGGAACCCTAATGGCAATCAATCAATCATAAAATATAAAACAAAGAAAAACTAAAAACAATAAAAACAAAGCATAATAAAAGATTTAAAAATAAACGGGTGAAAAATCCTAGAGATAACATCTGGCTCCGCCTGGGGATGGCATGCTCCCTGTGAGCTGCCAAGAACAAGTAGACCTGTGCCTTGTTTCCATTGGGCTAGAGTCTTTCATCACAAATATCTGCTACTTAACCAATCACTGACCGATCTTTAAACTATTCTGCAAACTAAAATAATCTTCTCACAACAATCTGAACACACTATACAAAGTTTAAAGAAATGCTTGAAGCATCAAGCTTATTTATTCACAGCTCCTACACTAATCAAAACTACTTTCTTTTGATCAGGTAAAATCATGCTTCCAGTGAAGCCATACAAGTATCTGAATACATAATGAAAATCTTGATCTGTGGATTAGCACACTACTAGATTTTGATCCAAAATCCGACGGTTTTCTCCGACGGCGCGTGGATTTTTCTTTTAACCGTGCCAAAAATCAGAAATATTAATTTTTTTTTTGAAATGGTGGGGATAAGTGTCGCTTAAGCGACGACAATTCTCCTAAGTTTCGCTTAAGCGACGGCGCTAAAATTTCTATCCTCCTAAGTGTCTCTTAAGCGACGGATATCTTCCTAAGTGTCGCTTAAGTGACGGCTCTAAAATTGCTTGATTTTTTAAAATCCAACTACAAGGATAAAAGGGAATTGTCAACCTGGAAATGTTGAAAGTTCTGTAAAAACGTTGTGGTAAATCTTCGATATTGATTCATAAGATCTCATGAAAATGAAACTATTTAGCAATGAGAACCTTCTAAGAACACCCATGTTTACACCACATCAAGGCCTGCCATCTAAGTAGGTCACCAATCATACATGCCACTACATGATTACATGAATCCTAACTATTTTACCTTATATATCTCTTGGTTATATTTCAAATCTAGCATTTTCTTTTCATATATAGTGTTGCACCCTAAAGATTATTACACCAATGCAAACATGTAAGTTTTACTAACTTTCCAAATCAAACACATCTAATTCTCATCAAAGATGGTCGATATACTTCATCATTGTTGGGGAAAAAATAATTTTCTAATTTTGGTTTATGGTCGGTTCCAATCATAACTACTGCAACTGAAAATGCAATCAAATAGAAATAGACAATATATTATTTGCCTTTCAAGGAAACTTCCCCATTAATTGCATTGAAAACAAAGAAGGACACTCTATTGGACAAAAATCTAGAGCATGTATACTTTATGCCATTTCCTTTGTTTGCAATAGGAGTCTCTGAATTGTACTTTGATAATAACCTCCAAGTGATCCTGGATTTGAACAATACTTAACATCCAACTCCTTCCATAATATCATTCTTGGTCTCTGTATCCAACATTGTCTCCATGCCAAATAAGCTAACAACACTTTCAAAATACACTTAATTCGTTAATTATTTAAAATGGAAAGCGCCATATGGGTGAATATCCCTCAAGCAAGGTGGTAGGAACTCAAGAATTCTATGGATTAATGAGTGAGCCGTCGCTTAAGCGACGCTTATGAGGCTATAATAGTGGCGCCATATGGGTGAATATCCCTCAAGCAAGGTGGTAGGAACTCAAGAAATCTATGGATTAATGAACCAAACACCAATTTATTTATAAGACAGAACATCAAATTTGCAACCAGAACCAATTCCACATTTTCTTATTCCCCATGAAAATGATCATGCCTTTATTTAGGTCACTGGCCACTTGTCTTTCTTAAGGTCATTTACCCTATGATTATGATATGCATACACTTTTTTTGTTTGGGAAAGCATTTTGTATTCATTGTCCTCATCTCTTCACACATAATACTTGATATACTTAACTCTAGCGAGCTCCTAAATCCCACACCCAAGACTTTTATATACTTCATGAATCAAACACAACCATCACTAAAATGCATATTCTAACCCATTGCAATTTTTCTTAGCTTCACTAGAGTGATTGTAGCTATTAATATGCTTAATATAGTTTATCATCGCTTAAAAGTACTCTACCCACCAAGCGTTGTCATACCTTGGATCCAAATATATGGTGGAAATCGATTACGGCATGAGTTTATGTTTTAAACCAAAAATAGAAAATCGATTTGGGATTTTTGTTGTGGAAAAGAGGCAAGTCGAGGGTTTCTCCTATCATTCATGCAACCCTGTCGAAAAGAGGCAAGTCGAGGGTTTCTCTACATCAACCACTGTTTCTGCAACTTCTGTGGGCTTCCCATTATTTGGTGGTTCTATCTCCGAGACAAATGGTATGAATTCAGTTCCATTTTCGTTTTCTGGAAAGAGCAGTGTTGCATCTGCTATTGCAAAGAAGGATTCCAAATTGAGAAACCCTGAAACAATTCCACAGGTTGAACCATCATCTATTATAGGTGAATACCATTCATTTAAAAGCTCTACCAGTGTTGAAAATTTCACAGTAAAATCCCAAAATGAACTGAAAACCAGTGCTGTCTCTCCTTCCCCATCACGAGAAGCTCTGGGTGCAGCAGAGAAGTGCTATCTGTGAGATTTAGAATGGGAATGGGAGGAGTTTCTACCCTTTGTCCGCAGAGGATTGGTCAATAGGTAATTCTTCATCACGTGAACAATAGGAGAGGGCCGAAGAGGATAAGGCCATAGGGGATAGAGCTCGCAGAGGAGAGGGCGGCAAAGGAGGGTTTGCAAAGGAGGAGGGTTTGCAGAGGTCACACTGAGGCTGACAGAATGCCCCAAATGGATCCGTTCTCAGGCATTCCACCATATCAGTTGCACTTGTAAGTAGATGCTCTTTAATAGATAAGTTAACCTCCTTGCTTGAGTTCATTTCTTTTACCAGGCTTTCCATGTTCTTCAGCAAAAATAGATCACTATACATACATCTCTCTTCTATAGAGGGAATTAAATTATTGAACAGGATTCTACATTTATCATGTATACCCTCAAATAGCCTGTCAAACTTTATGGTCATTATGACCTCAAGCAAACTATTGAAAACTTCTGCATCAACCTCAATTCCCCCTAATGCATCTCTTGCTCTGAAAAATTGCTCAATTGTATACAAAAATCCCTCAAAACCCTAACCCCAAATGGATCTGTTCTCAGGCATTGCTCTGAAAAATTGTTGTTGAGGCTTGTTCCACTGCTTCCACTATCAATTGAAGAGGATTTGATAGTAACAATATGATGGAGGAAATTGGGAGAGCTTGTCACTCTGGAACCAGTTTGCTGTTTCACAAGGGGAATCAAGGATTGAACTACATCAGTCATCAGAGGTCGATAATCTGCTTCTGATTGAACACACATTGCTGCAACGGCTGCTACCTGGAGGTTTCACCAAATGTGTAGACTTTAAAGTCATAAGGTCATTCACACACATCAAGAAAATAGACACAGACATGAAGAGATTGAGCTTTCTAAAATGAACTTTAGGTACCTGTATTAGTTCCTTCTTTGAGTACTGACCTTCCAGAACAGGATCGACCAGTTCCGTGACCCTCTCTCTATCAGTAAGGCATGGAAGAGCCTGAAAAAAGCAAGTAAGAATTCCATTAAACAAAAGCATGCAGAAAGGCCAAGTATACCTGAAAAGTAAAACCAGGTATCTAGAAAGTGATCAATAGGGTGGAACTATTCAGTCTGGCAATAAAACAGCTGGGCCTTCAGATAATTAGGCAATGCCAGAGTAGCAAATGTATTTCAAAGTTACTAATTACCTAATAGAGGGCTCCAATGAGCTGGATAGCACTCTCTTCAAAATATGGTCATGCTTGTAGCCATCTGATTGAAGCCTTCTGCAAGGTGCATAGTCACTTCCATATCCTTCAAGGGTGAGTAATGAGTCAACACTAAAACCAACCAGAAAGCATGCCAAAACATGGCTTTGGATTTGACTGATTTGTTGCTGGCTATTCCATGCAGTAAAGGATCAGTTA
>LPNX010381170.1:12093-65808 GCA_001517045.1 Pseudotsuga menziesii
CTAACTGTATTTCTAAGTCTCAACACTCCTTTTAAAGTGAACTAGAATACCAAAATAAGTTTATTAATGGCTAGATTTGAGAAAGTTATAGGTGTGTGTAATTAAGTGCTTGGGGCTCTAAAATGTGGTGTTTTGTACTAGTCCATGGTTCATTGAATTGATAGTCATTGGTAGGAATTTAAATTATTTAATGAAAACAATTATTGTGTATAAACTCCATTCCTAAAACATTTTCCATGTTGATACAGGTCACTAGGTCCTCTTTATTGTCTTACCAAAAGGCATGATAATGAGGAAGAAGACCTAAAATTATTGACTTCACCTTCAAAGAATGACTTGCAATCACATTGGTAAGGACTCATGATAAGAATATCAAAGCCATCCAACGTGTCAAATCTCAGATTATACTGTTAATTAAAGACTTATAAGATAAATTTAATATAAGACTTATAGTTGTATCTTACTCTTTGCGTCTTGACACATTTAATATTTTATGGTTGTCTTTGGGCCTTGACCCAATTCGTATTATAAGGTGAGGATGTGTAGGCATAATAATCCTTAATTATGACTATGAGATGAGAATTTAAAGAGAAGAGGACGTAATGAGAAGAGAAATTTATATGGATGGATAATTTCAAAAGTTGCACTTCTTTTGAAATGTTGATATAAATTATGCCCTTCTTTATTGGAAGGGTAAAATTCAAATTTAAATTTTTTTTTGAAAGACAATTTTAACTTTACACTTCTAGGAAGGGCTAGAACACTTTGGAAGGGTTGTGAAGGGTTCAATTTTGAATGCTGCCTCCAACTTGCATTCAATTAGTGGTTGGTGCACTAGATTTTAGAGTTTTATAGGGGTGTAGAATTACAGTAAGTTTATTATTACGAGTCCATTCTTTAAAATCAACATTTATCTATTGGGATTGATGTAGAAAATGAAAAAAACATGAAAAAAATTGAAGAAAATACCTCACAAAGGGAAGGTTAATCCAAAGGTGGTGATGGAGGGCTCAAGCACACCCAAAATCGCGTATTGACAGTCGAGGTTTCGCCTTCGTTCGTCCAATAGCCGCGCCGATAATGAGAAAAAGACGGCCTCGGCTGGTTTAAAAGAAAAAACAAGTTTTAAGAATCGCGTGTGCATTTTAACAAAGGAAATCGCACACATGATTTCATTTGCTAAAACGTGCACGCGATTTTGCTTACTAGCCTACTTGGTATGACCATTGCCAGCCTTGGGACTAGGCTTGGCAGGTTCGGTGTTCCTTGGGTTGATTTCTTTTTTTTGGATGAAGATTGAATGACTTCACTCCACTGCGTGATTTCCTTTGCTAAAAGGTGCACGCGATTTTGTTTACTAGCCTATTTGACATGACCATGGCCAGCCTTGGGACTAGGCTTGGTAGGTTCGGTGTCACTTGGGTTGATTTCTTTTTTTTGGATGAAGATTGAATGACTTCACTCCACCATTGCATCTCAAGGGTCCCTCAACTTCTTGCACACACCCATAAGCTTTTACTACTTCCAACCTTTGATTATTAGTTTTAAGAAACATAAGCCTCTAATTTATAGGCATTAACGTGATAAATGACAAACAAAAAAATATTTATTAATTTTTAATAAAACATGCTAGTGATGTATTATCAAAACAATCAACAAAAATGAAAGCTACCATACAGTCAAATCGGGAAATGAAACACTTCAGATAATTTCAAAAGTTTTGTGTGTAGATAATATATGTTTATGTGATGAAAGCAATTCCAGGAAAATAAGTGAAAACCACCCTAGATTAAAATCCTTGAGGAATAAAATCTGGGGAGGTGGAAGCCTACTTGAATGCAATACTGAGAAGAGGTTTGCACCTCGGTAGATTTGATCCCTCTCAGCGCTTGATAGAGCCTATGATTTGGATCTAAGGTAGTTTTAGTCATGGTTGATGACACAAAACTGGAGTTTGATCAACATTGTAAGGAACACCTTAATTTGAAAACACACATAGAATTACGAAGATTATCTCAATGTAAGTAATAAGTATTAAGGATTGAATAAATTGTTAAACTCAAAAATAGAGACAATAATTTTGTAATGATTAAATAAATGAAAATATGGTTTAGATTTACAATTAGTCTAGTGTTTTCCATTTTATCCCAAACAATCACTCTTCTTTTCTTTTCGTGATGAGAGCCGCATTGTACATAACTTTACATTTTTTCAACATTTCCACTAAAAAATATTTACAATTACAATTGGTAGATTTTTTTTAAGATAGATCTATGCTACTAAAACACATTTGTAAATTTTGAACTTGGGATTTCGTTGCCCTCTACAATTTCAATTTCTCAAACTAAGGAAATTTTAATATGCTTTCCAACTTTGCAATACAACAATTACAATATAATTACACTTCTTGTTTCAATTTAGAAATCTATCATTTGTATTTGGATATTCTTATTCTCGACTATGATATTCATGTCAACAACTATGTCCCTTCAGGAGCAACTAATTCAACTCAACTCCAACTCTCACATGGTGCTTGTGAGAATTGGCGAGTTCTTTAGCTAGTTAGAATTGTGGTTAGATTCATTATCTCTGCATTCATAATAGTATTCCCCTTGCTCAGCATGTAGCAAATTTATTTATGAGGAAATGTAGTAGCATGGTGAGTTTCAGTATGGTGGCAGAGATTGAGATGCTCTTCACCATTTTCACTTGATCCTAACATGGTTAGAAATTTGGTACAAGTGCAATCTTTTTAGAAATTTTAAAGTATAATAATGAATTCAGAATCTCAGCATATCTTAATTTTGTTTCATTATGATCCACACATGGATGGTACAATGCTCATGGAAAACATAGATGGATGGTACACTGCTCATGGAAAAACAATCTTGGGAAATGAAGGTATTGATTAGTGTTTGAAATAATATATTTTTTGAAATTTTATAATTTTTTTAGGAGTAGTTTATTTTTTATTTTCTTTATTTTTAATTGAAATTTGGTAAAAAAATTTAACAAATCTCCTTGAGTGCAATTTACCATGGGTTGTTTAAGAATCCCTGCATGGTTGTTTAGGAGGCAAGGCCAACAGTTTTTGTGGATAATTACATGGCCTCAAATTTTTCATTGATATTACATGTGCTGAGGGAATATATCCATGTAAGCTTACTATCTTTAGTTTATGTACTAGAATAATACGTGTTAAATACCTCACACAATTAGAAATATAAGTGTTAACACCTCAATCTCTGAAGTTAAATACCTCACACAATTAGCAATCTAAGTGTTAACACCTCTACACAATTAGCAATCTCTAAAGTAGATAACATGATAATCAATTAAAATAATAAGTTATTTTCATTAAAGGGATCATATCCACTCAAGCACTACAGAGATTCACCTACCAATCATTCTCAAGAGTGAAATGTGTAATTAATTGTTGTCATTAGAGGGATCAAATCCACTCATGAATTAGAGGGATTCGCCTACCAATCATTCACAAGAGTGAAATGTGTAATTAATTGTTGTCATTAGAGGGATCAAATCCACTCATGAATTAGAGGGATTCACCTACCCATCATTCTCAAGAGTGAAATGTGTAATTAATTTTTTTTAATGTCTCTCTAGGAATTAAAGGGATCAAATCTACTCAATAATTAGAGGGATTCAGCTACCAATCATTCTCAATAGTGAAATGTGCAATTAATTTTTTCAATGTCTCTATATTTCATTTTCATGGTATGCTACTTCTCTTGGGTTATATATATATATATATATCTTTAAATTTAATTTAATTTTATATTTAAATTAAATTTATATGAGATTTAACTAACTATAACATTGAATATTTTAAATTAAGGTGGAAATGAAAGAAATTTAATATAAATATTAATTTAAATTTAAATTTAAAATTAAAATATAAACTAAAATTAAATTATATTTTAATTTAATTTTAAATGAAAAGTATATGATTCAAAATTGGATATGATATAGCCTTAGTTCTTCGTGGTAAACTTGAGTGACAACCATTAAATTTAATTTAAAAATAATAATAATTCTTTAACACTAAAATTGAAAATGTTATAAGATATAAGAACTAAACCTAAAAATTTATATTGTGAAAAGAGGTGATTCTCAACATTTTCACATTGAATACCAAATTGATATTAATAATATGTGTGACTTGATGGAAACAATTATTACTCATATTTATTATAAAGATTTCTGGCTACTTTTTCATGTTTCTTATGAATATCTCGGGTGAGCTAGTTTGCTACAAACTTTTTATGGAATTGTTAAACATCCATAAGTTTAACTATAATTCCCTTTTTATAAGCTTATGTGAAAAAGCTTCTAAGAAGGCTATACTAAGTGAGAATCTTCTCCAAATTTTTTCTTCTTTAATTCCAAACATTCAGAGTATCTAAAAATATCTATGTTCTTTGTATAGATCTGCTCATGGAATTTGTTTAAGCTATTTTTACGTTCACCCGCAAGCATTTGAATCGTCTTGGGTAAAGTTGGTTGTCCAACAAAAGGTTGTAAGGAGTTGGAATAATAGGCGTATAATGGTGTTTCCTACAGGAAAATTCATCCTCGT
The DNA here is from genome assembly GCA_001517045.1 of Pseudotsuga menziesii. Taxonomy (NCBI): domain Eukaryota; kingdom Viridiplantae; phylum Streptophyta; class Pinopsida; order Pinales; family Pinaceae; genus Pseudotsuga; species Pseudotsuga menziesii. The sequence goes on from LPNX010381170.1 coordinate 16,691, forward strand.
GTCTTTTTAATATGGTTAACCACCACACGTCTTCGTCTGTGATATCCACTTCTTCTCCGTCTTTAGTAATGATTGTGATATCTTCCATTTCATCTATAAACATATCCCAACGATTGTCCTGTAGCTCCCTCGAATTATTCGTACGCTTTCTTTTTCTTCTCCTTTAGCAACTCTCATGGAATGGAGTCATGCAACATGTATTTCCTCTTGAATATGGAGAAATGTTACATGTAATTGATGTGTAACATGTGCATACAACATAGTTTTATATCTGAGCTCAATATTTGGTGATTAAGTCAATGTTTTTGCCTATGCCAACGAAATCTTACAAAGAAAAAAGGTCCAAAAATCCAATTTTCATAGTTATATGAGTTTTCCAAGTTCTAGGTAGCTTTAGAGAACCTTGAAACCCCAAGACATGGAGGAACTATACCTTTGAAACGAAGACCTGACCTGGACGTGGAGAGACTATACATTTGAAATTGAAACTTTAACTATGTGAGACATCAAAATTTCTGCACATCATAATTTGCACAAGCGACACCATTTTTCTTGTCGACCATTTGCGTGGGTCCTCTTATAATATCATGTATTGAATATCATTGAATGGCCAAATAAGGTTGACATGTGAAGAAAATATTGTGTTTCAAGTTTTTAAATTGAATATCTACAGTATATAGTTATGTTGTCCACTAGTATATTGTTATCCAATTTTCATGACGTACTGGATGCAAAAGCCAACCCCCTTCCATGCACATATTGTAGCTCATTGGGCACAAGTTTTGATAGACGTAACAATTCCATTGAACTTCTTTTTATGTTTTCTCTTCACTACACGTAAAGGAAAAGACATGATGCCCTTCACTCCTTGCGGATCCCAAAACCATCACGATGGAATGTGTAGACACTCTGAGTTGTAAGCTTTGATATATGAAACTGAAAATTACAATCGAATGAACACAAAGTAATTTTCTTATCACTACATTTCCTTGCAAAATAATTGAAATAAATATGACCACCAATTAGACTCCCATAAGCCTTTGTTCAACCTTCAAATTCACAAGTGACTCCCAGAACAAAATCCATAAACAAGGCAAGAAAAGGGATGGAATCGGGCTCTACAACTTGACTGAAGGTAGGGGCTTGGGTACACAGGAGGAAGGATCTACGATGTTCATACAGGTCAGAGACATTTCAGAAAGAACATTCAAGATGTTTCCTGCTCCTCCTCGGGGGGAGAGGGACCGTGGAAGGAATGAATCAATAGAGGAGGGTTCTGTTACCTTGGGAAAAGAAAATGAAAAGGGGAAAGGAGTAATCAATGCTTCTATAAGGCCGAGAGATGGGGAAGGATGCAGTGGAATTAGAAAGGAAGAAACAAATAATCAAGGCACAAGAAGGATAGGACAATGTGTCTCGAAATACAAGACTCTGCCAAAACTGCAGATCAAATCTGAAACAGTCGGGGAGGATATTCAATACATGAAAGAATGGGATCTCATTGGAAAACTAGTTGGGATCTGGCCCACAGAAAAGACCCTGGTCTTGTGGATCAACACAACGTGGAAACCCCAAGGACACTACGACCTTCAACTAGGAGCCAAAGGGTTCTTCACAATAATATTGTTTAATGAAGAGGACAGAATGAAAATATTTGAGAACGACCCCTACTTCTACAACTCGGCGGGCCTCTTTCTCAGGCCATGGAAAGAGAGATTCGACCCTGACAAAGAAAACCTGACGATAGTTCCTGTATGGATAATAATGTATTCCCTCCCAATGGAATACTAGAAGGAAGAAATATTAATGGACATCGAGAACACACTAGGAAACTTTATCAAAGTCTCAAAGCAAACTAGACAAAGAAAAGACATATCGTATGTGAGAACATGTATTTACCTTGATATCTCTATAGATCTACCTGATGGAATTGAGCTAAATTAGGAAGATGAGGAATGGTTTCAGGCCATAGATTAGGAACAGATCCCTTTCAGATGCAGAAGATGCCATGAGCATGGCCATCGATTCAGAGACTACCTCCAAAATAAAAGACCAGGGAGAAGAAAGACCAGGACAACCAGGATGCAGAGGGATTCACAAAAATACAAAACAAGAAATGACAAGCAAGGAAAACTTCAGGACCAGAAGTAAATAAAAGAGTGCAGACCCAGTACCGGTATGAGACCATCCAAGAAGACCAGGAAATTAATAATGATGACAAACAAGTATATCCACCGAAGGAAAAAATCCAAGTAGAACAACAAAGTGAACATAACAAAAAAAACTAGGGGAAGGAGACAAAGAAAACCCCAAAAAAGAAACAAGAAATAGTAAAATCCAATCCGGAACCTCTTATCTAGCGACATCAAGTGGAGGCCAAGAAAGACTCGGGGACAATGGAACTTGTCTCAGAAGATATGGAAATAGGAGATCTAGACCTAGACGGGCTGGAAGCTGCATGCTCTAACAAAAATCCAACCCAGATTCCCCCTCAGCAAGTTTCCCTGCTAGAGAAAGCCATTATTCAAGCCAAAAACTCAAGCTCCTTAGGGGTTGTAGTTGAATCCCTCAAAGTCAACTACGGTAAGAAAAATAAGAAAAAATAAAAGAGGGGAAGACCAAGAAATGTTCAAGGAATCAAAGCAATAGGTGAACAACTGGTGGTTTCAAGGCAGTATCCAACAATAGATGCTGCCCTATCACCCCCTAGTTAATCTATTGCTGATGCAGATTACAACCTCGAATATCAGAGGCTGTAAGAGTGCTCTCAAAATCTTCCTTCTCAGAAGAAGGATTGAAAAAGATAAGCCAGGGATAGTTTTTCTGCAAGAAACAAAATTCTCAGGAGATGATCTATCAAGTATCACCCAGAAAGTATGGAAGGGATGTGAATCAATAGTTCTAGACGCCAGAGGGGTTGCAGGAGGGTTGGGAATCCTATGGAAGCCTCCTACGGTGAAATTATCAGGCTTCCTAGCCACTCCTTGGTCTCTATCGATAGATTTCCACATCATAGGTACCAGAATAAGAGGATTCATTTCCAATGTTTATGGTCCCCTGAGGGATGAACAAAAGCCAACATTTCTAGAGTCGATCTCAGACATCAAAGCCTTAATCGAAGATAAATCTTGGATCCTGGGGGGCGACTCAATTTGATCAGGAGCCTCAACAAAAAAAAGGTGGTATTCAGAACCTAAACCCTGCAAGTAGTCATTTTAATTATATTATTAATGACCTTAATTTGATAGATGTCAAAACTTCCAATGGCATATTCACTTGGAACAATAAACAAATGGGAGATAGAAGGATAACCTGCAGACTTGACAGGTTTCTACTCTCAGAATCGGTCATGATGTCAAGGGGTGACCTAAAAGCAGTGGTTCTACCAGCAGCAGGTTCAGATCACTGGCCCATCAGCCTGGAATGGGAAAATGTCAGAGTTAACCCTCGCAGACCCTTCAAATTTGAGAAATTCTGGCTTCTCCATCCGGACTTCCATGAGAAAGTCAAGGAACAGTGGGAGAGTTTCCCACCAATCAAAGGCACCCGAATGTATCAATTCCAACAAAAACTTAAACTACTCAAAGGTCACATCAAGAAATGCAATAAGGAGTCATTTGACAATATATTCCAAGGAAAACAGTCCTTATAGAACAAAATCAAGCTAAACCAATCGCAAGGGATGAATAGCGGATTCTCAAAAGAATTAAGGATTCAGGAAAAGTTACTGCTACAGGAATTCAGTCAAAGAGAACAACAAGAGGAAGTCTACTAGAACCAGAAGGCTAGAGTCAAGTGGCTACAGGAAGGAGAACATAATACTAGTTTTTTCCACAAAGCCCGCATTCAACATAGATAGGGGAACCATATGGATAGACTTAAGAGGGAGGATCGGTGTATAGGTGAAACTCAAGAAGAGCTTGAAAGTACTTTGAACTCGTATTTTCACAAGCTCCTGTAGGAACCAGACAGAGATAGGGAGGAAGCCCAGAGAGAAGTGTTAATCCATTTTCCCAAGCTTATCATGGATTATCATAATCAAATTCTAGGAAAATCCATTGAGATAGTAGAAGTAGAGATCGATGTAAAACAAATGGAAAAAGATAAAGCTCCGGAACCGGATAGATTCACCACTAATTTCTTCCATGCTTGTTGGGACAGGCCAAAGGATGAAATATGGGCTTTGGTGGAGGACTCTAGGAAATCAAAGAGTATTCTCAGAACCCTCAACTCTACATTCCTAACTCTCATACCCAAAGAAAGCGAAACAAAGAATCCCAAAAAATTAAGACATATTTCCCTATGTAATGTCATCTACAAAATTAGTTCTAAGGTAATTGCAAATCATATAAAACTTCTCTTCCCTTTCATCATCTCACCGGAACAAGAAGGGTTTGTAGAAGGAAGGAAAATTCTGGATGGCATCACTTTGGTCCATGAAACTATCCATTCTCTTAAATCTATGAAGACTCTAGGTATGCTCGTAAAACTGGACCTTTCCAAAGCTTATGATAAATTTAATTGGCAGTTCTTGGCAAGTATTCTTAAAGCTTTTGGCTTCACAGAGGAGTGGACAAACTGGGTTATGAATATGGTCTCCTCTGCTTTATTCTCAATCTTGGTCAATGGCTCTTGCTCGAATCCATTCAATGCTTCACGAGGCATTAGACAGGGGGATCCCCTATCTCCCTTCCTCTTCATCATTGCGACAGAAGAACTAAGAAGGATGCTCAAAAGTTGGAGAGTAGAAAACATAATTCAGGGATTATCTCTAACAACTGGGATGGACCCATAGACCCATCAATAGTTTGTGGATGATAATATGCTTATGTGCCCCTCATCAGTTCATGAGGCTAGGGGAATTAAAGAATGTCTGAATACTTTTCTAGAAGCTAGCAGCCTTGAAATCAACAAGGAAAAATCTCAGAGTTACTTCTTCAATACCCCGTGGATCACCAAGAGAAACATTCTCAGAATCTTGGAGTTCTCAGAAGGAAGCCTCCCCTCAAAGTATCTGGGAGTGCCGATGGCAGAATCGACCATCAAGCAAATATCTTGGAAGGAATTGGTCGACAAAATCAATAAAAAGCTCAATCTATGGACCTACAAAGCCCTCAATTTCTTGAGCAAACTCATCCTGGCAAAATCAGTTCTTCAAGCAATTCCCATTTACCTCTTCTCAGTGTTGGCAACCCCGAAATCCATTATAACACAAATCATGAATATTTAGAGGAACTTCCTATGGGGAGGATTGGAAGGAAACATAAAGTGGCCTCTTGTGGATTGGAAAACCATATGCACTCCAAATGTTGTTGGGGGATTGGGGCTATGAGACTCGCTTGACAGTAATAAAATTATGAGCGCCAAAATTTGGTGGTGATGGGTCAATTATGCGAAGAAGCCATGGGAAAAAATGTGGAATTTAAAATACGCCCCCCAATGGCCCAAGAAATCCCTAGTTCACTTTACATAAAACCTCCCAGGCTCAAGCATTTGGAAGACCACCTAGGAAAACAGAGGATTGGTTCAAAAGCACAATTTCTGGGAGGTGTGAAATGGTCAAACAGCTCAATTTGAAAGTGAAGCTTTGAACCATGAACCGGTGATTTCATGCAGGGATAATTCCCCATTGCTCTGCACCTTCCTCCAGAACCAGTCCCATAGAAAGGTGGTGGACTTCTGGGATACTGGCAATGAGGACCAACTTTTGAGGATGTGGAAGGATCAGAGTTGGTGGCAAGTCCAAGTACCAGGGGAAGACATCAAATATTTTATATCGGAGCTCTACTCTAAAAGAATAGCCAAGAACTAGGATCCAGATAAGCTTAGATGGGGGTATGACAATTTAGGTAACTTCAACCCCAAATAAGCCTTAGGGATGCTAACAAAGACTCAGAAAATGGAGCCTGAAGCCAAATGGGGGGAAATATGGATAGGAGGATGGTGGCTAAAGGTCTCTGTTTTCTATTGGCTGGTGATAAAACGATGTATCCTAACATGGGATAACCTGCAAATCAGAGGATTCTATGGACCATCTAGCTGCTTCCTCTGTGAGGAGAATAATGAAACCATCAACCACCTATCGGATGAGTGGAAAGTAGCAGACTCAATTTGGGATAAAGGGGTGGCAATTTAGAGAAGAAACCACTTCCACAAAGGACAACTGAATGTCACAATAGTAGAATGGTATATGAACTATTTTAAAAATAAAATTGTCAACCGCCTATGGGAGCTTCTACCCAAATTCACTTTATGGGAAATATGGAAAACCCGCAACAGATAGACCTTTGAAAACAAATCAAGAAAACAAGGGGAAATATGGAATTCCATAGAAGCTCATCTGAAAGAAATGATAACTCTACACTAGTGGACGTGGGAAGATTTTATAGTTGAAGCAAATGAACGAATTATTCTGTATGATTTAGGGATTGGGGAATTACCTCACAAAAAATTGATCTCACATTCATTTCTAGTGTCTGTCTCCAGCTTAAATTCCTGGATAGGACCTCCAGCTGGCTCATTCAAACTCAATGTTGATGGAGCGGCCAAAAGTAATCTTGGTCCCGTTGGTTATGGGGGTGCAATAAGGAATTTGAAGGGTGATATTCTCAGTCTATTCTGAGGATCAATAGGAAGCAATACTAACAATATGGCCGAGATCGAAGGCCTTATCAATGGTTTGAAATGGGTGATGCAAATAGGGAAAACTCCACTAGTGGCAGAGGGGGACTCTCAGATAATCAACAATTTAGCTCACCGGCTTCAATCAAGTGCTTCAACTTCCCAAGTCTCAAAGAACTAGAGATGGGATGGTTGTTTAAGTGCTCTCAGGAAAACCCTCATAGGCCAAGAAGCCATTATATTCTTGCATGTTAAATGGGAGGGAAACAAGGTGGCGGATGCCCTCACGAATGCAAGAGTGGACAGCAACAGATCCTTCCATGCAGAGGAAATCGATGACAGAGGAAATACCCAGTCTATTTGGAAACGTTGCTTGAAGTTAGCGAAGGACGATAAGGAAGGTGGCTGTAACCCATACAACTACCCGACTCAAACCATCCTGCTGCATGCGAATGATAGATGGGATCAATCTTTAATGGGAAGACAGACATATAATGTGCTGACATGTCATAGAGAGCCCATGCATCTCATGGTGGCTGGCACAGAAAGACAGGAAAATTCCCAAACACCAGGTGGGGTTGGTTTGATGCATGCCTAAACACGTGACATTGGTACGGAGCACGTGGGGGTAGCGAAAGGGCAGGTCGATGGATGGTGAACCTAGTATCAGGATTTTATTTATATCCACCGGTAGAGACTCTCTGCAAACCGATCTGTGGGAAGGGTGGAGGAGAGGACAAGCATGTAAGATCAAGTGTACAGAGATTACGTTTGAGGTGGTAAGAATTGGAAATATGGAAGATGTCTGTATTATTTGGACCCATATGAAGCATAAGGTGGTGAATCACTCACACACGATGAGAGATCTGATGGAATGGGGGGAAGGGTAGCAAAAAATCATGAGCAAGGCCGGAAGCACACGCAAAGTTATGGAGAATGTCTATGGATGGGAGGACTCGAAGAATCAGATCTCTATAAATTCGTTCTATGTGGAACATAAGGACCCAAGCAGGTGCCATTCCTGTTCCTCTTGTTTCCAAGAATTCATTTGTGTGCAATCACCATGCCACGCTACTAGAGGGCCCGTAATTGGTCGAGAGGAAACAACAGGGGAGAAATCCACAGTGAGGCTTCCTATAGTTCTATGCATGATTCTACGCCATCAAGGAGTGACGATCCTGTACCGTACCCCTTCAGTTGGGGTGACCAGTATATGGTGGAAATGCCAACTGCTATTGGGGCTTTTATTTCCATTTTGGATATTGACCTCCTTTAGGAATTTGACGATATTATGGGGTGACCTTTGTTGCCCAAACCCTTTTGGACAGCTCACATCTTGTTGTCTTGCTCGCATCTTGTTGTCCCGGGACATCCAAGCGAAGATTCATACTTTTTAAGGGATCTGCTGGTAGCAAGAGAGTGCCACTGGTTTCCGACTCCTGGAGCAGATTGCTCAGGACATGCTGGAAAGCCCAGGGATTGGTGCCACCACCCTTTTGAATACCTCGGCCAACTCACCTGTAAGCATTGCTTCGACTCAGCGTGAGGATCAGTACCAGGGCCCTATCCGGGACGCAAGAATTTAAGTCTGGGATCCTTGGAGGTGATCCTTTGTCTTTTTGTTGTTCTGTTATTTGGAGATTTCGGTCTTATGTCTTTCTATGGTGCGACTCACTATGTTAAGCTTCGAGGCTCTTGTCCCAGACCGTCCAAAGACTTCTTCAGTTTCCTTGGATGGAAACAGGTTGATAGTAATCTTTGTTTTAAGTCCCTGTTAGTTTTAGTTTTGTAACTATTTTGGACGTTGGTTGGAACCCATCCTTGAGGCTCCCACAATGTATTTAGTTTCAGTTTTATAATTGTTTAAATCCTTTTTCAATTTAGGCCTGGTTTAGTTCAGATCGGCAGAGCGGGCCTTATTAGTCGTGTCTTGGTCCAAACAAGGGTCCTTTTCCAGGACCTCTTGTAACTTATCCTTTTGTACCATCTTTTTGTACTTTAATAGAATTTTCCTACTTACTCATAGAAAAAGGAATCCATAAACAAAAAGGGAAAAAATTATAAATTACAGAGGAGTCCTGGGGTCAAATTTGTTCTGCTATTGACCACGTGGTCTATATCATTTCTGCCATTACATGTCAATTTTATTCTATTATTAACCACGTTGCCTATGTTTTCGGGTTCTTATACCAAAGAAAAATAAATAAGTAATGTTTCCTCTGCACAATTGATTATAATTGCCCACTGGACAAATCCTTGTATCCATTTAGTCATTAATAATTTATTATGCAAATTGTGATGAATCTGTTCATTGAAAATTAAAAAAAATGTGGAATATTCGGGCTTTGCCGATTTCTTTTCCAAAATCTTAAATTAATTCTTCTCATATATAATGTTATAATATTTTTTTCTCGTAAGTCTTGGAAAATTTTGTACACATTTTAGTGTACTTCCACGCAGAATTTATGTCAACATTTATGAGATTGACTTTGCAAAACATTGTTAGATTTTTATAATTTAAGCAATATGATCTTAGGATCTTATCTGAGAGAATAACATGCACATCAATAATCACAAGAGACAAGAGACACAAAGAGTTTTCCTTGGGGAAACCATAAAGGAGAAAAGCCCACAACTTCCTCAGAGATAGAATGAGCACAAATGGTAGTAGTAAAACCCAAAGACAAAAAATATTATCTCCAACAACTCTTCTCTCTCTCACTCATGCACCCTAGTTGAGTGAGTGTGTGTTGTGTAGAAATGAGGAAAGCCTCACTTATATTTATATTCTTTCATTCACTTTATTTCCACTCCAATAAGTTGGACTCACTGAACAATTAGTTACCAGGGCCGACTTCTCTAGGAGAGTCTAATAACCCTAGTTATCCACAACTGTGGGGAGCCAATCCCACAGTCATATCATAATGGCTTTGTACTTACATCTGATCATGTGGGATCCAATCTCATAGTCATATGAGAATGGCTCTGGACTTATATATGATCACGTGGGAGTCAATCCCACAGTCATATCAGAATGGCTCTACACTTACATCTGATCATGTGGGATCCAATCCCACAGTCATATCAGAATGGCTCTGCACTTATATCTGAACATGGAAGGAACCAATCCTATCACCATGTCAGAAGGGTTCTGCACTAACATCTAACCATGGAAGGAACTAATTCTGTCACCATGTCAGAAGGGATCTGCACTTACAAAAATTCAAGTCAAATAAATCAAATCAAATATTAGTTTTCAAAAGAAACATACTACCTCCCAAATAGCTGAACAAATGGAAACATATTTTTCCCAGCTGTACTCAGTGCCATACAGGACTACTTCTTGCTAAACGAAGAGATCACACCTGATCCCATACTCAAGGAGCACCCCGAAGTGCTCTTCCTATCAATGGCACTACATGCCCAATCCAAATTCACATAACCTTCCAAGTTAATATTGTGATTTTCCCCATACTTGAGCCCATAGTAAACTGTACCCTTCAGGTACCTCAGAATATGCTTTGTAGCAATCAGTTGAACATGTCTCGATGTGTTCACAACAAAGAAAATATTTGGTCTCATATTCATCAGGAACATCAAGGAACAAATCATGTGACGATACATTGTGGTATCAACCAACTCTGATGAAGCAACAGTCAATAGCTTCAGGTTCGATGCCATAGGTGTGGTCATGGCCTTGCAGTCCATTATCCTGAGCCTCTTTAGGATCTCTACTACATAATTCTCTTGTCCCATGGAGATTCCATCTACATTCTACCACACCTCCATGCCTAGAAAGTACTGCATCATCCGTAAGTCCTTCATCTCGAACTCGGCAGTAAGTCTCCTTCTTGAAAATTTAATGAGTTCCTCTTTTCTATTAGGAACAAGTCATCGACATATAATAGGAGCATCACTGGTATTCCACCTTAAACCTTGAAGTAAAAGTTGGAATTCACTTTACTCTTAGTAAATCCTAGAGTCATCAGTAATATATCCATCCTGTCGTACCATTTTGAACCTCAGGATCTTCTGCAGTCACTCCCTTTGAAGTGGAGCATCATTATCCCTCTTCCTTTCATAATCTATGTATTGAAACATTCTGTACTAGAGTAAAAAGTAGATTTCCCTGCTACTAATATTCTATGTATCCATCTATGGTCACTGGATACCAAGATCCTCTATCTTGAACCTTTTCAAAAGTTCTTCTCGCACCCATATCTGAGCTTATCACCCTCTATAGGATTTCATCTTCAAATTTGTAGCAAAGGTTAATATCTTCATCAAGCTCCTCATGTATGTGTTATTCCATGGGTGTATTTTGAGCCTGTACAAGGCATTCTTTAATTTGCACACATGAGTATGCCTGCCATGTGCCTCAACTCCCACTGGATGTAAATGTCTCTTCGTACTCTATGCCTTCTTTCTTTGAGAAGCCTTGTGCTACGAATCTTGCCTTGTATCCCACTATGTTTCCATATATTGCATGTTGGATCTTGCAGATCCACTGCGGACTTCCCTTCAGGTCTCGATACCACATCTTAGATATCATTCTTTTTGAACTGGTACTCTCCTTCCCTTTCTTCTTGGTTACTTCCTCATAACTCGAAGGTTCTGCATCAATGATATCGCTTAATAGTGTTACATAATTGCACTGTGTCTGAGGCCTCTTGAAGTCTCATCATACTATTCTTCATTTTGTATTATTTCTTGAACTGTCGTCACTTGTTCTTCAGAACAAGTCTCATCCTTCTTTTCTTGTAGGAGATTGTACACTATTTTTCCTACAAGTGAAATGCATTTGTATGGTTAGAAAAATTTCATAAGGCATATTCATAATGGCAAGTTCTTATGCATAAATATATAATCATGCAACTAATTTAGCCAATACGCCATCCATCCATATCTCACAGAAACTTTCTAGATGCCTTCCATATCTACCATGACATCATTGATATTGTGCACTAATCCAATATGTCAGCAAAGAGGTTTCATTCTAGATAAGTAGCAATGGAGAGTTGTATAGCACCATGATATACTTACCCATCACATGCATACTATTAGTATACTGTTATTGATGCAAACATTCCATCATGCATAATACATCAACTGAATATAAACAAATGCACAACAAAACAATATCATGAAATGACAATTGAATGCTTATATTTATTTGTTTCGTGGGTAGACTCCTTCTTTCAGCTTCATCATCTTCTTCATTCATAACACCATTATTTCTTATCCAAATGCTTAAGATGGATAAGAGGTTCTTCAAGAATTGAGTTCTCCATATTCGTCATCGCTTGAGGTATCTTCTTTGAATCGTGAAATCTTGATCTTCAGTTGCTCCCACCTTATTTTCTCTTATTATGAGTCGAGATTGTTCTTGTGTGTGCTCTTCCCAGAGTATGTTGAAAGTAATCACTTCCTTCTAGCACACATTCATTGAATGAATGAATCCCATGATCCTGGGAGCCCATTCAAGGTGGTTATCACAACTTCTACATTCTCCACTTCTTCTTCTACCACTTCAAGATGTTCTTTGATTTAAGAGACCCTTGTAAAGTATGATTGTATGGTCTCTGCATTCTTCACATTCTTCAACTGGTTTCTCGAAGTCAGCTTTCGATTTATGTTCTTCCCTTCATATAGCTTGGTCAAGGAATCAAAACATCTCTTTATGTATCTTTAGGGAAGATACTTGTTGTATAACGGTGATCCTTTATGAATCAGCAATGATCTTCTTGGCCTTGACCGAGTTCTTCTTATGTAAGGCTTTAGCCTCATTTTCCTCTGGAACTGGAACCTCTCTACTTATGTAGGTGTCCAATTCATTTCCTTCAAGAACTAGTGAGATCCTATACTTCCATGCTTGGAATTTGTGAGCCTCACCAAGCTTGTTATCAAGCTGGTGTGATTATTCATTTTGAAATGAGAGCCTCAACTGTAAATAACAAAAGATTAGATTTTACCGATTTGAGGTGTCCATCCTGGTTCCAGAGCTCGCTTATCTAAGGTTTGTCAAAGAAACCCTAATTTTCAAAACTTGGAATATCAAACTTGTGATTGGATATAAATATAGGCCTCTTCAAGGTGAGCTGTAATGTATTCATTTTCCTGAAAATAGTGGAGGGAAGATCACGGAACAGGAAACCCTAGTTTACCAATTTCTTCTCCACAAATGCCTGATCATTTTTCTATGGTATCTTCGAAAGTACTGCTCCTCTATGTCTGAAATGCCTTATCATAGGCATGTTTTTGTCCCTATTTTGTTGTAATCCTTTTCGTTGTATGCTTGCTCAGTAGGCATACTTATAGTGATAAGGCACCTAATATTACAAGATTTGATACTCTCTCAAAGAGTTTTTGTTTTGTCAAGTTGTGGAATAGACGACCATCGCTGGAGGTAGAAGGGGTGACAGGTGTACCCGTCACCCGTCACCTAAACTTAATCAAGGTAGAAGATAAGGAAAAACATCTTCGATACATGGGGATTAGTTGATGGACCAAATATATTGCTAACAGTTACTATGTTGAAAGCTCAAAGATGAAGAATGAATATTAATAGTAAGCATAAGCAAGCCTAATGAATCTCATGAAAAATGAAGAAGAAGAAAAAGATCAGAAGAACAGAACATAGTTTTGCAGCATTGATGAAGAAAAAAAAAAGATACAAAGAAAAATATTGGAAGAATAATCGAAAGAAGAAGAATATCACAGTGAGTAGAGGACCACCGCTAGAGGTAACGGGGGTGATAGGTGTACCGTCACCTAAACTTAATCAAGGTAGGAGATAAGAAAAAACATCTTCGATACATGGGGATTAGTTGATGGACCAGATATATTACCAACAGTTACTATGTTGAAATCCCAAAGAAGAAGAATGAATATTAATAGTAAGCATAAGCAAGCTGAATGAATCGCATGAAAAATGAAGAAGAAGAAGATGAGAAGAACAGAGTTTTGCAGCATTGAAGAAGAAAAAAAAAGATCCAAAGAAAAAGAACGGAAGAATAATCGAAAGAAGAAGAATATCAAAGTCATCATCACATAATTGAAAACCAGAAATCATAAATCAAAGTTGAAAACCAAAAGGCATGAATCAAATTTCAAAACCCGAAGTTTTTAAAATTTTGTTTTAGTGTTTCAACATTTACTATGTTGAAAGCCCAAAGATGAAGAATGAATATTAATAGTAACTATAAGCAAGCCTAATGAATGTCATGAAAAATGAAGAAGAAGAAAAAGATCAGAAGAACATAGTTTTGCAGCATTGAAGAAGAAAAAAAAAAGATCCAAAGAAAAAGATCCGAGAATAATGAAAGAAGGAGAATATCAGAGTAAGCAACATCATCACATAATTGAAAACCAGAAATCATAAATCAAAGTTGAAAACCAAAAAATCATTAATCAAATTTCAAAACCCGAAGTTTATAAAATTTTGTTTAAGTGTTTGTAAGCCTCGCTGAGAGATAGACCAGCACGCATTTTCATTTCAAAAAATTTTGCTATTAAAGTTTCATACTTAAGTAACTCTTGTGATTAAGAGGGAGTGTTAAGAATAATAATCTCATAATCTCATTAGTTAGTCTATTCAGTTAGTCATTTCCATTATCGGATAACCGGTATTTATTGGTTAGACGGTATTGGCTAAAACCGTCAATTATGTAACATATATATACTATTGTACACTAATAGATAATTGGTTTATCATTCTCGGTTGTTACTCATCTGTTTCTCCTCTCTCCATTTTATTAACATTTGGAACAATGATCCCTACGAGGAGCCATTTCCTTTTCAAACGGAAGCATACTATAAGCTATTCCTTTAAGTATACAAATCTTAGAAATAGGATTTTGTCCAACAGTCAGTAGAAATGAAATGAACCCCATGAGCATCAGTTCTGCAAACCAAAAATGACAATTTGAGAAAATCTGAGAGATGCTAAACGCTAGAAATTCTATAATGTTTTGATATATATAAAACCTTCGCTTGAAAACATTATAAGATTTAGACATTTTAAGAGTTGCTATAAACTCAAACAAATTTATTTCAATATCCAGAGAGACCAGACAAGTGTACCTGTTGTCAGTTTTTGAAGTGTGTCATATAGGGCCTTCTTATGTCGCCTGGAGAGCCACTGCAAATATAATCACCCAAAGATAATTTTAATCACCCAAAGATAATTTGTTATCACAGATAGATGTTGAGTTCAGAACTTCATGAACTCCTACGCATGAGTAATTGCATGCTCCCATCAGTTTGAAATTTGTATATAGCTAATAAAAATATGGTCCAGTTATGAAATATTTTTTTTCTAGGTTAATAAAACATTCATTTAGTTGAAGTTAATCAAAACTATCATTCTACATTAATTCAACTGACATGTATAATAAGCAACCATATCAAAATTCTGCATTAATTCTAATGATTTATTGTATTTTGTATTCAGCAACATACCAAACTGTAGATTCTAACAATTCCATTCCATAGAATCTAAAAGTTCTGTATGTTGCTGAATACAAAATACTATAAATCCAAAAATCGGTGCAAAACAGAAGTAAGATATTAAATTGAACAGTATGTTGGCAAAACCTCAGAGTTCCAACATGATGAATAGCATGTTCAATAAGCAAGGAGATCATTACAAAGGATTAACAAACAACTGCAAACGCCCAGGTAGGAATTTGCTCTAAAGAACGCTCATTGCCACCACTAGTTCCTCCTGCCATATCCTTCTCATGCAATTGATAATAACTTCCGTAATCCAGTAACCTTAAAAGGAAATTTTAGTGTTCTGAAACAATTCGAATGATGACCAACTAGCTGAATTCCATCTTCCTAAACAGAGATGGTATAAGTATAAGAATTCCAAATGGTTATAAATGTTCTCAATTTCTCATATGTCTTGAACCATCCATAAATGTTATAATATGTACACAACGTTTGAACATAACATTCAAATGATAGGATGCAGAATTCTTGGTCAATTCTAATGCTTCTGGGTACATATTCATTTCATATGTACATTCAAATGAGAGGCCGCATAATACTTGGTCAATTCTAATGCTTCTGGGCACAGATTCAATTCATAAGTACATTCATATAGCCGTTGTTTCAAAAATTCTTCTTTTGAATCCACGTTAAGCATACCAAACAACTGACAACCTTAAAACAAAATTTCAATGTTTTCGAACAATTGCTATGTTGATTAATTAGCTGAACACTGTCTTCCTAAATACTGAAATCTCGCACAGCAAGCGGATGGCGAAATGGTTACAACGTTCTCAATTCCACCTGTCTTTGACAACGAAGAATATTTGCACAACGTTTGAATATAACATTATATAATCTTAGTTGAAACGTTCAACACAAACAACACGTTTAATTAAGAGAAGTGTAACACAAATTAAGTAGCTGTAAGAATATGATATTCAATTCAATTCATGGGCTCCCACATTACCAGAAAGTCATAAACCCTTACAACATATATTTGTGGCACATGCAAAGTTTTACAGATATTATTTGTGGGTCACTCGGCGTTTATAGTATGTCGACATAATAACAAGATTATTTGTTTGTTACAAAGGATGCCTCTCGAATGGGCGGTGGACTCGTAATTCAACTCATAATATGTATATAAGGTGTTTGATTATTGAAATATTGAAAAAATTTCAATACAATTATTGAAAATATTGAAAACTTTTCAGCATAATTATTGAAATATTGAAAACTCAAGTACAAATTGCACATTTATTTTTCCTGGTCGTTGTTAAAATGAATCAAAATTACATATACCAAGCTATTATTACTTCGAATTTCTAAATTCTAAATTATACGCAATAAGAAGAAAAATGACACACCAACCATATTTATTAATTTTAAAAAAACATAAGCTTTTACTACTTCCAACCTTTGATTATTAGTTTTAAGAAACATAAGCCTCTTATTTATAGGCATTAACGTGATAAATGACTATATATATATATATATAAATTTTTAATAAAACATACTAGTGATGTATTATCAAAACAATCAACAAAAATAAAAACTAGCATAGAGTCAAATCGGGAAATGAAACACTTTATAATTTCAAATGTTTTGTGTGTAGATAATATATGTTTATGTGATGAAAGAAATTCTAGGAAAATAAGTGAAAACCACCCTAGATCTGAATTCAAGGAAAATAAGTGAAAACCACCCTCTAATTCATGAGTGTAATCTTTTTAGAAATTTTAAAGTATAATAATGAATTCAGAATCTGAACATATCTTAATTTTGTTTCATTATGATTCACACATGGATGGTACAATGCTCATGGAAAACATAGATGGATGGTACAATGCTCATGGAAAAACATTATTGGGAAATGAAGGTATTGATTAGTGTTTGAAATAATATATTTTTTGAAATTTTATCATTTTTTTAGGAGTAGTTTATTTTTTATTTTCTTTATTTTTAATTGAAATTTGGTAAAAAAATTTAACAAATCTCCTTGAGTGCAATTTACCATTGGTTGTTTAAAAATCCCTGCATGGTTGTTTAGGAGGCAAGGCCAACAATTTTTGTGGATAATTACATGGCCTCAAATTTTTCATTGATATTACATGTGTCGAGGGAATATAGCCATGTAAGCTTATTATCTTTAGTTTCTGTACTCGAATAATACGTGTTAAATACCTCACATAATGAGCAATCTAAGCGTTAACACATCAATCTTTGAAGTTAAATACCTCACACAATTAGCAATCTAAGTGTTAACACCTCTACACAATTAGCAATCTCTGAAGTAGATAACATGATAATCAATTAAAATAATAATTTATTTTCATTAAAGGGATCAAATCCACTCAAGCACTACAGAGATTCACCTACCAATCATTCTCAAGAGTGAAATGTGTAATTAATTGTTGTCATTAGAGGGATCAAATCCACTCATGAATTAGAGGGATTCGCCTACCAATCATTCTCAAGAGTGAGATGTGTAATTAATTGTTGTCATTAGAGGGATCAAATCCACTCATGAATTAGAGGGATTCGCCTACCAATCATTCTCAAGAGTGAAATGTGTAATTAATTTTTTTTAATGTCTCTCTAGGAACTAGAGGGATCAAATCTACTCAAGAATTAGAGGGATTAGGCGACCAATCATTCTCAATAATGAAATGTGCAATTAATTTTTTCAATATATTTGTATTTCATTTTCATGGTAGGATGCTTCTCTTGGATATATATATATCTTTAAATTTAATTTAACTTTATATTTAAATTAAATTTGTATGAGATTTAACTAACTATAACATTGAATATTTTTAATTATTTTAAATTAAGGTAGGAATGAAAGAAATTTAATATAAATATTAATTTAAATTTAAATTTAAATTTAAATTTAAAATATAAACTAAAATTAAATTATATTTTAATTTAATTTTAAATGAAAAGTATATGATTCAAAATAAGAAAGTATATGATTCAAAATTGGATACGATATAGACTTAGTTCTTCATGGTAAACTTGAGTGACACCCATTTAATTTAATTTCAAAATAATAATAATTCTTTAACACTAAAATTGAAAATGTTATAAGATATAAGAGCTAAACCTAAAAATTTATATAGTGAAAAGAGGTGATTCTCAACATTTTCACATTGAATACCAAATTGATATTAATAATATGTGTGACTTGATGGAAACAATTATTACTCATATTTCTTATAAAGATTTCTGGCTACTTTCTCATGTTTCTTATGAATATTTCGGGTTAGCTAGTTTGCTACAAACTTTTTATGGAATTGTTTAACATCCATAAGTTTAACTATAATTCCCTTTTTATAAGCTTATGTGAAAAAGATTCTAAGAAGGCTATATGAGCTAGATATGCCCGTACTAAGTGAGAATCTTCTCCAATTTTTTTTTTCTTTACCTCCAAACATTTAGAGTATTTAAAAATATCTATGTTCTTTGTATAGATCTGCTCGTGGAATTTGTTTAAGCTCTTTTTACATTCACCCGCAAGCATTTGAATCGTCTTGGGGTAAAGTTGGTTGTCCAACAAAAGGTTGTGAGGAGTTGGAATAATAAGCGTCTAATGGTGTTTCATCCCAACGATTGTCCTGTAGCTCCCTCGAATTATTCGTAGGCTTTCTTTTTCTTCTCCTTTTGCAACTCTCATGGAATGGAGTCATGCAACATGTATTTCCTCTTGAATATGGAGAAATGTTACATGTAATTGATCTATAACATGTGCATACAACATAGTTTTATATCCCATTCCACATATCTAAAGAGATTTATAAAAATGGTGGAAGCAATCGTGTCCTATTTATTCCTAAGCCCAATCAGTTCCTAAGTAAAATTTTATAGATTTTTAATGATTATTTCCAACCATTCAATCTAGGATGGATTTAACAAAACAGTTAAATCTGAGCTCAATATTTTGCAGTATAAGGAATCTGTTGCCAGCTATCGGATTGATCTTGCAGCAGAAGCACTGAATGATAATTGTGTGGCTGTGAGAAATGGTACTGAGGATTAAATTTAAAATTTAAAATAGATTACCTATTACCTCTTGATGTTTATATAGTCATTGATTTCTAACATGTTTTTCAAAATACACGTCGTTTTAATTTTAATTTTCATTATTTTTTAAAATTTTAATTAATGGCGGACAAAAGATATTTATTACTTCTTACTTTGTAGAAGTAAAAGTAATGTTACAACATCTACATCATAATTGGAAAGCAAAAAGAAACGGTACGCCATCTCCCTCATATTCGTCAAACGTTACAAAATCTCCATCATAATCGGCAATATTATTTATACATGGAATTTACAAGAGGAACATTAGATAATGTTACATAACGTTACAACATCTCCATCATAATCGAAAATATTATTTATAGCCAACATTTACAAGAGGAATGTTACATAAAGTTCCATAATGTTACAAGATCTCCCCCATAGCTGTAGAGCGCCTCTCGGTGCAATAAGTTAGGTCAAACTTCTAAATCCCCACATAGGTGAAAATAAATTTCCTCCAAAAGCATTTTGTACATAAATTTTTTTAATTTGAAAATATTCGGTGATTAAGTCAATGTTTTTGCCTATGCCAACGAAATCTTACAAAGAAAAAAGGTCCAAAAATCCAATTTGCATAGTTATATGAGTTTTCCAAGTTTTAGGTAGCTTTAGAGAACCTTGAAACCCCTGGACATGGAGGAACTATACCTTTGAAACTAAGACTTGACCTGGACATGGAGAGACTATGCCTTTGAAATTGAAACTTGAACTATGCGAGACATCAAAATTTCTGCACATCATAATTTGCACAAGCGACACCATTTTTCTTGTTGACCATTTGCGTGGGTCCTTTTATAATATCATGTATTGATATCATTGAATGGACAAATAAGGTTAACATGTGAAGAAAATATTGTGTTCCAAGTTTTAATATCCCAAGTCAATCTTCGTATTGAATATCTATAGTATATAGTTATGTTGTCCACTAGTATATTGTTATCCAATTTTCATGATGTACTGGATGCAGAAGCCAACCCGCTTCCATGCACGTATTGTAGCTCATTGGGCACAAGTTTTGATAGATGTAACAATTCCATTGAATTTATTTTTATGTTTTCTCTTCACTACACGTAAAGGAAAATACATGGTTCTCTTCACTCCTTGCAGATCCCAAAACCATCACAATGGAATGTAGAGACCCTCTGAGTTGTAAGCTTTGATATATGAAACTGAAAATTACAATAGAATGAACAAAAATTAATTTTCCTGTTGCTACATTTCCTTGCAAAATAATTAATATAAATATGACCGCCAATTAGACTCCCATAAGCCTTTCTTCAACCTTGAAATTCACAAGTGACTCCCAGAACAAGAATCCATAAACAAGGCAAGAAAAGGGATGGAATCGGGATTTTAAACTTGACTGAAGGAAGGGGCTTGGGGTTGCAAGAGTAAGGATCTATGGTGTTCATACAGGTTGGATACATTTCAGAAAGAGCATTCAAGATGTTTCCTGCTCCTCCTCGGGGGGAGAGGGACCGTGGAAGGAATGAATCAGTAGAGGAGGGTTCTGTTACCTTGGGAAAAGAAAATGAAAAGGGGAAAGGAGTAATCAATGCTTCTATAAGGCCCAAATATGGGGAAGGATACAATGGAATTAGAAAGGAAGAAACAAATAATCAAGGCACAAGAAGGATAGGACAACGTGTCCCGAAATCCAAGACTGTGCCAAAACTACAGATCGAATATGAAAGAGTTAGGGAGGATATTCAATACATGAAAGAAAGGGCCCTCATAGGAAAATTAGTTGGGATCTGACCCATAGAAAAGACCCTGGTCTAGTGGATCAACACAATGTGGAAACCCTTAGGACACTACAACCTTCAACTGGGAGCCAAAGGGTTTTTCACAATAATATTCTTTAATGAAGAGGACAGAATGAAAATCTTTGAGAACGGCCCCTACTGCTACAACTCGATGGGCCTCTTTCTCAGGCCATGGAAAGAGAGATTCGATCTTGACAAAGAAAACCTGATGATATCTCCTGTATGGATAAGAATGTGTTCCCTCCCAACGAAATACTGTAAGTAAGAAATATTAATGGACATCGGGAACACACTAGGGAACTTTATCAAAGTCTTAGAGTAAACTAGACAAAGAAAAGACATATCGTATGCGAGAACATGTATATACCTTGATATCTGTAGAGATCTACATGATGGAATCGAGCTAACTTGGGAATATGAGGAATGGTTTCAAGCCATAGATTATGAACAGATCCCTTTCAGATGTAGAAGATGCCATGAGCATGGCCATCTATTCAGAGAATGCCCCAAAAATAAAAGACCAGGGGGAAGAAAGACCAAGACAACCAGGATGCAGAGGGATTCACAAAAATAAAAAACAAGAAACGACAAGCGAGGAACACTTCAGGACCAGAAGTAAATAAAAGAGTATAGACCCAGAACCGGTATCAGACCCTCCAAGAAGACCAGGAAATTAATAACGATGACAAACAAGTAGATCTGGCGAAGGGAAAACTCCAAGTAGAACAACAAAGTGAACAAAACAAAGAAAACTAGGGGAAGGAGATAGAGAAAACCCCAAAAAAGAAACAAGATATAGTAAAAGCCAATCTGGAACCTCTTATTCAGAAACATCAAGAGGAGGCCAAGAAAGAATCAGGGACAATGGAACTTGTCTTAGAACATATGGAATAGGAGATCTAGACCTAGACGGGCTGGAAGTTGCATGCTCTGACAAAAATCCAACCCAGATTCCCCCTCAGCAAGTTTCCTTGCCAAAGAAAGCCATTATTCAAGCCAAAAAATAAAGCTCCTTAGGGGTTGTAGTTGAATCCATCAAAGTCACCGATGGTAAGAAAAACCAGAAAAAAGAAAATAGGGGAAGATCAAGCAATGTTCAAAGAATCAAAGCAATAGGTGAACAATTCGTGGCTTCAGGGCAGTATCCAACAATAGATGTTTCCCTATGACCCTCTAGTTAATCTATTTCTAATGCAAATTACAACCTGGAATATTAGAGGCTGTAAGAGCGCTCTCAAAATCCGCCTTCTCAGAAGAAGGATTGAAAAAGATAAGTCAGGGATAGTTTTTCTGCAAGAAACAAAATGCTCTGGAGATGAACTATCAAGTATCACCTGGAAAGTATGGAAGGGATGTGAATCAATAGCTCTAGACGGTAGAGGGGTTGCAGGAGGGTTTGACATCCTATGGAACCCTCCTAAGGTGCAATTATTAGGCTTCCTAGCAACTCCTTGGTCTCTGTCGGCAGATTTCCACATCTTAGGTACTAGAATAAGAGGATTCATTTCCAATGTATATGGTCCCCCGAGGGATGAACAACAACCAACATTTCTGGAGTTGATCTCAGACATCAAATCCTTAGTCGAAGATAAAGCTTGGATACTGGGTGGCGACTCAATTTGATCAGGAGCCTCGACAAAAAATAGGTGGTATTTAGAACCTAAACCCTGGAAGTAGTCATTTTAATGCCATTATTAATGACCTTAATTTGATAGATGTCAGAACTTCCAATGGCATATTCACTTGGAACAATAAACAAACGGGAGACAGAGGGATAACCTGCAAACTTGACATGTTTCTACTCTCAAAATCAGTCATGATGGTAGGGGGTGACCTAAAAGTGGTGGTTCTACCAGCGGTTGGTTCGGATCACTGGCCCATCAGCCTGGAATGGGAAAATGTCGGAGTTAACCCTCACAGACCCTTCAGATTTGATAAATTCTAGATTTTTGATTTGGACTTCCATGAGAAACTCAAGGAATGGTGGGAGAGTTCCCCACCAATCAGAGGCACCGAAAAGTATCAATTCCAACAAAAAATTTAACTCCTCGAAGGTCACATCAAGAAATGGAATAAGGAGTCATTCGACAATATATTCCAATCAAAACAGTCCTTATAGAACAAAATCAAGCTAAACCAATCGCGAGGGATGAATAGCGGATTCTCAGAAGAATTGAGGATTCAGGAAAAGTTACTGCTATAGGAATTCAGTCAAAGAGAACAACAAGAGGAAGTCTACTAGAACCAGAAGGCTAGAGTCAAGTGGCTACAGGAAGGAGAACGTAATACTAGTTTTTTCCACAAAGCGGCCATTCAACATAGATAGGGGAACCGTATGGATAGACTTAAGAGGGAGGATGGGAGTATAGCTGAAACTCAAGAAGAGCTTGAAAGTACTTTAAACTCGTATTTTTCAAAGCTCCTGTAGGAACCGAACAAAGATAGGGAGGAATCCTAGAGAGAAGTGTTAATCCATATTCCCAAGCTTATCACGGATGATCATAATCAAATTTTGGGAAAATACATTGAAATAATAGAAGTAGAGACTGCTGTAAAACAAATGGAAAAGATAAATCTCCAGAACCGGATGGATTCACCACTAATTTCTTCCATGTTTGTTGGGACAGGTCGAAGGATGAAATATGGGCTTTGGTGGAGGACTCTAGGAAATCAGAGAGTATTCTCAGAGCCCTCAACTCTACATTCCTAACTCTCATAACCAAAGAAAGCGGAACAGAGGATCCCAAAAAATTAAGACCTATTTCCCTGTGTAATGTCATCTACAAAATCAGTTCTAAGGTAATTGCAAATTGTCTAAAACCCCTCCTCCCTTTCATCATCTCACTGAAACAAGAAGGGTTTGTAGAATGAAGGAAAATTCTAGATACCATCATTTTGGTCCATGAAACTATCCATTCTCTTAAATCTATGAAGACTCCAGGTATGCTCCTAAAACTGGACCTTTCCAAAGCTTATTATAAATTGAATTAGCAGTTCTTGGCAAGTATTCTTAAAGATTTTGGCTTCACGGAGGAGTGGACAAAATGGGTTATGAATATGGTCTCCTCTGCTTTTTTCTCAATATTGGTCAATGGCTCCCACTCGAATCCCTTCAATGCTTCATGAGGCATTAGACAGGGGGATCCCCTATCTCCCTTCCTCTTCATCATTGTGGCGGAAGGACTAGGAAGGATGCTCAAAAGTAGGAGAGTAGAAAATAGAATTCAGGGATTATCTCTAACAACTGGGATGGACCCACAGACCCATCAACAGTTTGTGGATGATAATATGCTTATGGGGTCCTCATCAGTTCATGATGCTAGGGAAATTAAAGAATGTCTGAATACTTTTTTGGAAGCTAGCAGCCTTGAAATCAACAAGGGAAAATCTCAGACTTACTTCTTCAATACCCCGCGAATCACCAAGAGAAACATTCTCCGAATCCTGGAGTTCTCGGAAGGAAGCCTCACCTCAAAGTATCTAGGAGTGCCGATGGCAGAATCGACTATCAAGCAAATATCTTGGAAGGAATTGGTCAACAAAATCAATAAAAATCTCAATCTATGGACCTATAGAGCCCTCAATTTCTCGAGCAGACTCATCCTGGTAAAACTAGTTTTTTGGGCAATTCCCATTTACCTCTTCTAAGTGTTGGCAACAATTAAATCCATTATAAAACAAATCAGGAATATTCAAAGGAACTTCCTGTGGGGAGGATCGGAAGGAAACAAAAAGTGGCCTCTTGTGGATTGGCAAACCATATTCACTCCAAATTCTATTGGGGGATTGGGGCTACGAGATCTGCTTGGCAATAATAAAGTTATGAACGCCAAAATTTGGTGGCGATGGGTCAATTATGTGGAGGAGCCATGGGAAAAACTGTGGCATTTAAAATACACTCTCCAATGTCCCAAGCAATCCCTGGTTCACTTCAGAGAAAACCTCTGAGGCTCAAGCATTTGGAAGACCGCCCAGGAAAACAGAGGATTGGTTCAAAAGCACAGTTTCTGGGAGGTGTGAAATGGTCAAACGGGTCGATTTGCAAGTGAAGCTTTGAACCAGGAACTAGTGATTTCATGTGGGGATGATTCCCCATTGCTCTACACCTTCCTCTAGAATCATTCCCATGGAAAGGTGGCGGACTTTTGGGATATTGGCAATGAGGACCAACTTTTCAGGACGTGGAAGGATCAGATTTGGTGGCAAGACCAAGCACTCGGGGAAGACATCGAATATTTTATATCGGATCTCTACTCTCAAAGAATATCCAAGAATGAGGATCCAGATAAGCTCAGATGGGGGTATGACAATTCAGGTAACTTCAACCCCAAATAATCCTTAGGGATGCTAGCAGGGACTCAGAACATGGAGCTTGAAGCTAAATGTGGGGAAATATGAACAGGAGGATGGTGGCTAAAAGTCTCTATTTTCTGTTGGCTGGTGATAAAATGACGTATCCTAACATGGGATAACCTGTAAATCAGAGGATTCTATGGACCATCTAGATGCTTCCTATGTGAGGAGAATAATGAAACCATCAACCACCTATTGGATGAGTGCAAAGTAGCAGACTCAATTTGGGATAAAGGGGCAGAAATTTTCAGAAGAAACCACTGTCACAAAGGACGACCGAATGTTACAATAGCAGAATGGCCTATGAACTATTTTAAAAATAAAATTTTCAACCGCCTATGGGAGCTTCTACCTGGATTCAATTTACGGGAAATATGGAAAACCCACAACAAATAGACCTTCGAAAACAAATCAAGAAAACAAGGGGAAATATGGAATTCCATAGAAGCTCATCTGAAAGAAACGATAACTCTACACCAGTGGATGCATGAAGAATTTATAGTTGAAGCAAATGAATGAATTATTCTGTATGATTTATAGATTAGGGAATTACCTCCCAAAAATTCGATCTCACGTTCAGTTCCAGTGTCCATCTCCAACTCGAATTCCTGGATAGGACCTCCAGCTGGCTCATTCAAACTCAATGTCAATGGAGTGGCCAAAGGTAATCTTGGTCCCGCAAGTTATGGGGGTGCAATAAGGAATTCGAAGGGTGATATTCTCAGTCTATTCTGGGGATCAATAAAAATCAATACTAACAATATGGTCGAGATCGAAGGCCTTATCAATGGTTTGAAATGGGTGATGCAAACAGGGGAAAATCCACTGGTGGCAGAGGGGGACTCTCAGATAATCAACAATTTAGCTCACCAGCTTCAATCGAGTGCTTCAACTTCCCAAGTTTCAAAGAACTGGAGATGGGATGGCCGTTTAAGCGCTCTCAAGAAAACCCTCACAGGCCAGGAAGCCATTCTATTTTGCATGTTAAATGGGAGGGAAACAAGGTGGTAGATGCCCTCACAAATGCAGGAGTGGAAAGCAACAGATCCTTCCATGCAGAGGAAATCAACGACGAAGGAAATACCCAGTCTATTTGGCAACGTTTCTTGAAGTTGGCGAGGACGATAAGGAAGGCAGCTATAACCCATACAACTACCTGACTCAAACCATCCCGCTGCATGCAAACAATAGATGGAAACAATATTTAATGGGAAGACAGATAGATGACATGCCGACATCTCGTAGAGATCCCACACATCTCACAGTGGCTGACACAGAAAGACAAGAAAATTCTCAAACACCAGGTGGGGCCGGTTTGATGCATGCCTAAACACGTGACATTGGTATGGAGCATGTGGGGGCAGCGAAAGGGCAGGTCGATGGAAAGTGAGCCCAGTATCGGGCTTTGATTTATATCCGTGGGAAAAGAATCTTTGCAAACCGATCCGTGGGAAGGGTGGAGGAGAGGACGAGCATGTAAGATCAAGTGTACAGATATTATGTTTGAGGTGGTAAGAATGGGAAATATGGAAGATGTCCATATTATTTGGACCCCTATGAAGCATAAGGTGGTGAATCACTCACACACGATGAGAGATATGATGGAATGGGGGGAAGGTAGCAAATAATGGTGAGCAAGGCCGGAAGCACATGCAGAGTTATGGAGAATGTTTGTGGATGGGAGGACTCGGAGGATCAGATCTCTATAAATTTGGGCTATGCGAAACATAAGGACCCAAGTAAGGTCCCATTCCTGTTCCTCTTATTTCCAAGAATTCATCTGTGTGCAATCACCATGCCGTGATACTAGAGGGCCTGTAATCAGTCGAGAGGAAACAACAGGGTGTAAAGCCACATTGAGGCTTCCCCTAGTTCTAAGCATGATTCTACGCCATCAAGGAGTGACGATCTTGTACCGTACCCCTTCAGTTGGGGGGACTAGTATATGGCAGAAATGCCAATTGCTATTGAGGCTTTTATTTCCATTCTTGAAATTGACCTGCTTTAGGAGTTTGAGGATATGATGGGGTGACCTTTGTTTCCTAACCCCTTTTGGACTGCTCACATCTTGTTGACCTAGGACATCCAGGCAGAGATTCAAAATTCTCAAGGGATCTGCTCTTAGCAGGAGAGTGCCGCTAGTTTTTGACTCCTGGAGCAGATTTCTTAGGAAATACTGGTAAGCCAAGGGATCGGTGGCACCACCCTTGTGAATACCTTATCCAAATCACCTATAAGCATCGTTCTGACTCAGTGTGAGGATCAGTACCAGGGCCGTATCCGGGAGGCAAGAAGTCAAGTCTGGGATCCCCAGCGGTGATCCTTTTTCTTTTTGTTGTTCTATTATTTTGATATTTCGGTCTTATTTCTTTCTCTGGTGTGACTCGCTATGTTAAGCTTCGAGGATCTTGTCCTAGACTGTCCAAAGACTTCTTCGGTTTCCTTGGATGGCAACAGGTTGATAGTAATATCTATTTTAAGTCCCTGTTAGTTTTAGTTTTGTAACTATTTTGGACGTTGGTGGGAACCCGTCCTTGAGGCTCCCATAGTGTATTTAGTTTGAGTTTTATAAATGTTTAAATCTTTCTTCAGTTTAGGCCTGTTTTAGTTAAGATTGGCGGATCAGGCCTTATTAGCCATGTCTTGGTCCAAACAGGGGTCGTTTTCTAGGACCTCTTGTAACTCATCCTTTTGTACCATCTTTTTGTATTTTAATAGAGCTTTCCTACTTACTCATAGAAAAAAGAATCCATAAACAAAAAGGGCAAAAAATATAAATTACAGAGGAGTCCTGGGGTCAAATTTGTTCTGCTATTGACCAAGTGGTCGATATCATTTATGCCATTACATGTCAATTTAATTCTATTATTCACCACATTTTCTATGTTTTCAGGTTCTTATACCGAAGAAAAATAAATAAGTAATGTTGCCTCTGCACAATTGATTGTAATTTCCCACTCGAAAAATCCTTGTATCCATTTAGTCATTAATAATTTATTATGCAAATTGTGATGAATCTGTTCATTGAAAATTAAAAAAAATGTGGAATATTTGGGCTTTGCCGATTTCTTTTCCAAAATCTTAAATTAATTATTCTCATATATAATGTTATAATATTTTTTTCTCGTATGTCTTGGAAAATTTTGTACACATTTTAGTGTACTTCCATGCAGAATTTATGTCAACATTTATGAGATTGACATTGCAAAACATTGTTAGAGTTTTATAATTTAAGCAATATGATCTTAGGATCTTATCTGAGAGAATAACATGCACATCAATAATCACAAGAGACAAGAGACACAAAGAATTTTCCTCGGGGAAACCATAAAGGAGAAAACTCCACAGCTTCCTCAGAGATAGAATGAGCACCAATGGCAGCAGTAAAACCCAAAGACAAAAAATATGATCTCCAACAACTATTCTCTCTCTCACTTGAGAGAGCTTATCCTCTCTCACTCATGCGCCCCAGTTGGGTGAGTGTGTGTTGTGTAGAAATGAGGAGAGCCTCACTTCTATTTATATTATTTCATTCACTTTTTTTCCACTCAAACAAGTCAGACTCACTGAACAATTACTTACCAGGGCCGACTTCTCTAGGAGAGTCTAATAACCCTAGTTCTCCACAACTATGGAGACTTTACCCTCCGATCAACAAGGAGGGTTAACCTTAACTCAATTGTGGGGAATATTTCCTAGACTTACAACGTAGGTTTAAACTCATTGACTTTACATGACATTATTATATTAACGACTCTCCCGATAGGAACATCGAGGTACATTGAAATACAAATGATTCTCCTAATAGGAACATTGGGGTACAATATAAGATATACATGTGAATAAATTTTTAAGTTACAAATACATCAACACTCCATCTTAACTAGGAAGGTATTCTCTTGACACAATTCATCAGCACAAGTATTCTTCTCTAGATCAAGTCTGGATCATCATCAAAGCTCGATCATCACTGGATCATCATCGAAACAGGATCATCACTGGATCATCATCAAATCTATATCATCACTAGAGCATCATCATCGTCATAATTGGTTTTACTATCTCGATCAAATGGTTGTATCTCTTCATTCTTCTCTACATAGGAATTTCTACATAGCCAGCCCTTTTTCATGGTGGTTGTAAGCCTAGCCTCCAGGTATGTCTTCATCTTCTTAAATAGTTATATCTGACCCAATTAGAAAGGCCCACCTAGCACTTACATCTGACCATGGGAGGAACACATCCACCACCATGTCGAAAGGCATGCCCAACACTCACATCTGACCATGGGAGGAACACATCCACCACCATGTTATAAAGGCCCAACACTCACATCTGACCATGGGAGGCCCATCCTGCCACCATGTCAGAAAGGATCTACACATACATCTGACAATGCAAAGAACACATCCAACATACATCTCATAAAGGCTCTGCACTTACATCCGACCATGTGAGGAACACATCCATCATAAATGTTAGAAAGGCTCTGCACTTACATTCACCATCATGATAGGACATAGCTACTATCATCTGTGAAAAGGCCTGGCACTTACATTCACTAGCATGATAGGACACACCTACTATCATCTGTGAAAAGGCCCAGCACTTACAACCATCATCATGATAGGACACACCTACTATCATCTATGGAAAGGCCCAGCATTTACAATCACCAGCATGGTAGGACACACCTACTACCATCTGTGAAAAGGCCCAGCACTTACAATCACCAGCATCATAGGACACACCTACTACCATCTGTGAAAAGGCCCTACACTTACAACTGATCATGTGGGAGCCAATCCCACAATCATATCGGAATGGATCTTCACTTTTATCTTATCATGTGGGATCCAATACCATAGTCATATAATGTCTCTGCACTTATATCTAATCATGTGGGAGCCAATCCCACAATCATATCATAATGGATTTGCACTTACATCTGATCATGTGGGAGCCAATCCCATATTCATATGAGAATGGCTCTAGACTTATATCCGATCATGTGGGAGTCAATCCCACAGTCATATCAGAATGGCTCTGCACTTACATCTGATCATGTGGGAGCCGATCCCATAGTCATATCAGAATGGCTTTGCACTTATATCTGAACATGGAAGGAACCAATCCTATCACCATGTCAGAAGGGTTTTGCACTAACATATAACCATGGAAGGAACTAATCCTGTCACCATGTCAAAAGGGATGTGCACTTACAAAAATTCAAGTCAAATCAATCAAGTTAAATATTAGTTTTCAAAAGAAACATACTACCTCCCAAATAGCCGAACAAATGGAAACATACTTTTCCCAGCTGTACTCAATGCCACACAAGACTACTTCCTGCTAAATGAAGAGATCACACCTAATCCCATACTAAAGTAGCACTCCGAAGTGCTCTTCCTATCGATGGCACTGCATCCCCAATCCAAATCCACATAACCTTCCAATTTAATCTTGTGATTCGCCTCATACTTGAGCCCATAGTCAACTGTACCCTTCAGGTACCTCAGAATATGCTTTATAGCAATCAGGTGAACATGTCTTGATGTGTTCACAACAAAGAAAATATCTGGTCTCGTATTCATCAGGAACATCAAGGAACAAATCACATGATGATACATTGTGGCATCAACCGACTCTAACAAAGCAACAGTCAATAGCTTGAGGTTCGATGCCATAAGTGTGGTCATGGCTTTGTAGTCCATTATCCTAAGCCTCTTTAGGATCTCTACTGCATACTTCCCTTGTCCTAGGGAGATTCCATTTGCATTCCGCCACACCTCTATGCCTAGAAAGAACTGCATCATCCCCAATTCCTTCATCTCAAACTCGGCAGCAAGTCTCCTTCTTGAAAATTGAATGAGTTCCTCTTTTCTGTTAGGAACAAGTCATCAAAATATAACAGGAGCATCACCGGTATTCCACCTTAAACCTTGAAGTAAAGGTTGGAATTCACTTTACTCTTAGTAAATCCTAGAGTCATTAGTAATCTATCCATCCTATCGTACCATTTCGAACATCAGGATCTTCTGCAGTCACTCCCTCTGAACTGGAGCATCATTCTCCCTCTTCCTTTCATAATCTATGTATTGAAACATTTTGTACTAGAGTAACAAGTAGATTCCTCTGCTACTAATATTCTATGTATCCATCTATGGTCACTGGATACCAAGATCCTCTATCTTGAACCTTTTCAAAAGTTCTTCTTGCACCCATATGTGAGCTTGTCATCCTCTATAGGATTTCATCTTCAACTTTGTTGCAAAGGTGAAGATCTTCATCAAGCTCCTCATGTATGTGTTGTCCCATGGGTGTATTCTGATCCCATACAAAGCATTCTTTAATTCGCACATAGGAGTCTGCCTGCCATGTGCCTCAATTCCCATTGGATGCAAATGTCTCTTCATATTCTATGCCCTCTTTCTGTGAGAAGCCTCATGCTACAAATATTGCCTTGTATCCCATGATGTTTCCATCTATTGCATGCTGGATCTTGCAGATTGACTGCAAACTTCCCTTCAAGTCTCGATACCGCATCCTAGACATCATTCTTTTTGAACTGGTACTCTCCTTCCCTTTCTTCTTGGTTACTTCCTCATAACTGGAAGGTTTTGCATCAATGATGTCGCTTAATAGTGTTACATAACTACACTGTGTCTGAGGCCTCTTGAAGTCTCATCATACTATTCTCCATTTTGTATTATTTCTTGAACTGTGGTCACTTGTTCTTCAGAACAAGTCTCATCCTTCTTTTCTTGTAGGAGATTGTACATTATCTTTCCTACAAGTGAAATGCATTTGTATGGTTAGAAACATTTCATAAGGCATATTCATAATGGAAAGTTCTTATGCATAAAGATATAATCATGCAACTAATTTAGCCAATACACCATTCATCCATATCTCATGACAACTTTCTAGATGCCTTCCATCTCTACCATGACATCATTGAGATTGTGCACTAATCCAATATGTCAGCAAAGAGGTTTCATTCTAGATAAGTAGCAATGGAGAGTTGTATAGCACCATGAGATACTTACCCATCACATGCATATTACTAGTATACGGTCATTAATGCAAACATTCTATCATGCATAATACATCAACTGAATATAAACAAATGCACAACAAAACAATATTATGAAATGACAATTGAATACTTATATTTATTTGTTTCATGGGTAGGCTCCTTCTTTTAGCTTCATTATCTTATTTGTTCATAACACCATCATTTCTTATCCAAATGCTTAAGATGGATAAGAGCTTCTTCAAGAATTGAGTTCTCCATATTCCTCATCGCTTGAGGTATCTTCTTTGAATCGTGAAATCTTGATCTTCAGTTGCTCCCACCTTATTTTCTCTTATTATGAGTCAATATTCTTCTTGTGTGTGCTCTTCCCAGAGTATGTTGAAAGTAATCACTTCCTTTTGGCACACATTCCTTGAATGAATGAATCCCATGATACTGGGAGGCCATTCAAGGTGGTTATCACAACTTCTACATTCTCCACTTCTTCTTCTACCACTTCAAGATGTTATTTGATTTGAGAGACCCTTGTAAAGTATGACTGTATGTTCTCTGCATTCTTCACATTCTTCAACTGCTTTCTTGAATTCCTCTTTCGATTTTTGTTCTTCCCTTCATATAGCCTGGTCAAGGAATCAAAACATCTCTTTAGGTATCTTTAGGGAAGATACCTTTGGTATAAGGTGATCCTTTATAGAATCAACAATGATCTTCTTGGCCTTGACCAAGTTCTTCTTGTGTAAGGCTTTAGCCTGATCTCCCTCTGGAACTGGAACCTCTCTACTTATGTAGGTGTCCAATTCATTTCCTTCAAGAACTAGTGAGATCCTATACTTCCATGCTTAGAATTTGTCAGCCTCACCAAGCTTGTTATCAAGCTGGTGTGATTATTCATTTTGAAATGAGAGCCTCAACTGTATTAAGCAAAAGACTAGATCTTACCGGTTTGAGGTGTCCATCTTGGTTTGAGAGCTCGTCAATCTAGGGTTTGTCAAAGAAACCCTAATTTTCAAAACTTGGAATTTCAAACTTGTGATTGGATATAAGTATCGGCCTCTTCAAGATGAGCTATCCAATGTACTCCTTTTCTGAAAATAATGGAGGGAAGATCACGGAATAACAAGCCCTAGTTTACCAATTTCTTGTGCACAAATGCTTGATAATTTTTCTATGGTATCTACAAAATTACTGCTCCTCTGTGTCTGAAATGCCTTGTCATAGGCATGATTTGGTCCCTATTTTGTTATAAGCCTTTTTTTTGTATGCTTGCTCAGTAGGCATACTCGTAGTGCTAAGGCACCTAATATTATAGGATTTGATACTCTCTCAGAGAGTTTTTGTTTTGTCAAGTTTTGGAATAGACGACCACCTCTAGAGGTAACGGGGGTGACAGGTGTACCCATCACCTAAAATTAATCAAGGTAGAAGATAAGAAAAAACATCTTAGATACATGGGGATTAGTTGATGGACCAGAAATATTGCTAAGAGTTACTATGTTGAAATCCCAAAGATGAAGAATGAATATTAATAGTAAGCATAAGCAAGCCTAATGAATCTCATGAAAAATGAAGAAGAAGAAAAAGATCAGAAGAACAGAGTTTTGCAGCATTGAAGAAGAAAAAAAAAGATCCAAAGAAAAAGATCAGAAGAATAATCGAAAGAAGAAAAATATCAGAGTGAGCAAATGACCACCGCTAGAGGTAATGGGGTTGACAGGTGTACCCATCACCTAAACTTAATCAAGGTAGAAGATAAGAAAAAACATCTTCGATACATGGGGATTAGTTGATGGACCAGATATATTGCCAACAGTTACTATGTGGAAAACCCAAAGATGAAGAATGAATATTAATAGTAAGCATAAGCAAGCCTAATGAATATCATGAAAAATGAAGAAGAAGAAAAAGATCAGAAGAACAAAGTTTTGCAGCATTGAAGAAGAAGAAAAAAAAGATTGAAAGAATAATAAAAAAAACAAGAATATCAGAGTGAGCAGCATCATCACATAATTGAAAACCAGAAATCATAAATCAAAGTTCAAAACCAAAAGTCATGAATCAAATTTCAAAACCATAAGTTTTTAAAATTTTGTTTAAGTGTTTCAATAGTTACTATGTTGAAATCCCAAAGATGAAGAATGAATATTAATAGTAAGCATAAGCAAGCCTAATGAATCTCATGAAAAATGAAGAAGAAGAAAAAGATCAGAAGAACAAAGAGTTTTATAGCATTGGAGATGAAAAAAAAAGATCCAAAGAAAAAGATCCGAAGAATAATCCAAAGAAGAAGAATATCAGAGTGAGCAGCATCATCACATAATTGAAAACCATAAACCATAAATCAAAGTTTGAAACCAAAAGTCATGAATCAAATTTCAAAGCCCCAAGTTTATAAAATTTTGTTTAAGTGTTTGTAAGCCTAGCAGAGAGATAGACCAGCAGGCATTTAAAAAAAATTTACTATTTAAGTATCATACTTAAGTAAATAACTCTTGAGATTAAGAGGGAGTGTTAAGAATAATAATCTCATAATCTCATTAGTTAGTCTATTCACTTAGTCACTTCCATTATCGGTTATCCGGTGTTTATTGGTTAGCCGGTTTTGAATAAAACCATCAACTATGTAACATATATATACTATTGTACACTAATAGATAACTGGTTCAACCATTCTTGGTTGTTAGTCATCTGTTTTTCCTCTCTCCTTTTTATTAACATTTGCAACAATGATCCCTACCAGGAGACATTTCCTTTTCATAGGGAAGCATACTATAAACTATTCCTTTTAGGTATACAAATCTTAGAAATGGGATTTTGTCCAACAGTCAGTAGAAATGAAATGAACCCCATGAGCATCAGTTCTACAAACCAAAAATGCCAATTTGAGAAATTCTGAGAGATGTAAACGATATAAATTCTATAATGTTTTCATAACAAATTTATTTCAATCTCCAGAGAGACCAGAAAAGTGTACCTATTGTCAGTTTTTGAACTGCATCATATAGGGCCTTCTTATGTCGCCTGGAGAGCCACTGCAAATATAATCACCCAAAGATAATTTGTTATCACAGATAGTTGTTGAGTTCAGAACTTCATGAACTCCTAGGGATGAGTAATTGCACGCTCCCATCAGTTTGAACTTTGTATATAGCTAATAAAAATATGGTTCAGTTATGAAATATTTTTTTTCTAGGTTAAGAAAACATTCATTTAGTTGAAGTTAATCAAAACTATCATTCTACATTAATTCATTTGACATGTGCAATAGGTACCCATATCAAAATTCTGCATTAATTCTAATGATTTATTGTATTTTGTATTCAGCAACATACCAAACTGTAGATTCTAACAATTCCATTCCATAGAATCTAAAAGTTCTGTATGTTGCTGAATACAAAATACTATAAATCCAAAAATCGGTGCAAAACAGAAGTAAGATATTAAATTGAACAGTATGTTGGCAAGACCTCACAGTTCCAGCATGATGAATAGCCTGTTCAATAAGCAAGGAGATGATTACAAAGGCTGAACAAACAACTGCAACCACCCAGGTAGGAGTTTGCTCTAAAGAACGCTCATTACCACAACTAGTTCCTCCTGCCATATCCTTCTCATGCAATTGATAATAACTTCCTTAATCCAGTAACCTTAAAAGGAAATTTTAGTGTTCTGAAACAATTCGAATGATGACCGACTAGCTGAATTCCATCTTCCTAAATAGATATGGTTTAAGTATAAGAATTCCAAATGGTTATAAATGTTCTCAATTTCTCATATGTCTTGAACCATCCATAAATGTTATAATATGTACACAGCATTTGAACATAACATTCAAATGACAGGATGCAGAATTCTTGGTCAATTCTAATGCTTCTGGGTACATATTCCTTTCATATGTAAATTCAAATGAGAGGCTGCATAATACTTGGTCAATTCTAATGCTTCTGGGCACATATTCAATTCATAAGTACATTCATATAGCCGTTGTTTCAGAAAGTCTTCTTTTGAATCCACGTTAAGCATACCAAACAACTGACAACCTTAAAACAAAATTTCAATGTTTTGAAACAATTGCTATGTTGATTAATTAGCTGAACTCCATCTTCCTAAATATTGAAATCTCACACAGCAAGCGGATGGCTTAAGTAGAATTCGAAATGGTTACAACGTTCTCAATTCCACCTGTCTTTGACAACGAAGAATATTTGCACAACGTTTGAATATAACATTAAATTGTCAGACTCTGTCAATTTATACTTACCCTAGGCACAAATTCAATTCAACCATAGATACATACTGTCGTTGTTACAAAATTTAACCTAGGTTGATATTTTGCCGAGGTTGATATTAGATTTAATTTATGGGCTTTTATATGGTGGAGATATATTCATGGTGGGATTTTATAATCTTAGTTGAAATGTTCAACACAAACAACACGTTTAATTAAGAGAAGTGTAACACAAATTAAGTAGCTGTAAGAATATGATATTCAATTCAATTCATGGGCTCCCACATTACCAGAAAGTCATAAAGCCTTATAACATATATTTATGGCACGTGCAAAGTTTTACTGATATTATTTGTGGGTCACTCGGAGTTTATAGTGTGTCGACATAATAACAAGATTATTTGTTTGTTACAAAGGATGCCTCTCGAATGGGCGGTGGACTTGTAATTCAACTCATAATATGTATATAAGTTGTTTGATTCAGTAGTAGGTCCTTTTCAGCATAATTATTGAAATATTGAAAACTTAAGTACAAATTGTACATTTATATTTCCTGTTCTCTATTAAAATGAATCAAAATTACATATACCAAGCTATTAGTACTTCCAATTTCTAAATTCTAACTTATACGCAATAAGAAGAAAAAAGACACACCAACAATATTTATTAATTTTAAGAAAACATAAGCTTTTACTACTTCCAGCCTTTGATTATTAGTTTTAAGAAACATAAGCCTCTAATTTATAGGCATTAACATCATAAATGACAAACAAAAAAAAATATTTATTAATTTTTAATAAAACATACTAGTGATGTATTATCAAAACAATCAACAAAAATGAAAGCTAGCATACAGTCAAATCCGGAAATGAAACATTTCAGATAATTTTGAAAGTTGTGTGTGTAGATAATATATGTTTTTGTGATGAAAGCAATTCTAGGAAAATAAGTGAAAACCACCCTAGATACAGATCCTTGAGGAATAAAATCTGGGGAGGTGGCAGCCTATTTGACTGCAATACTGAGAAGATGTTTGCACCTCGGTAGATTTGATCCCTCGCGGTGCTTGATAGAGCGTATGATTTGGATCTAAGCTAGTTTTAGTCATGGGTGATGACACAAAATTTGAGTTTGATCAGCATTGTAAGGAACACCTTAAGTTGAAAACACACATAGAATTATGAAGATTATCTCAATGTAAGTAATAAGTATTAAGGATTGAATAAATTGTTAAACTATCGAAAATAGAGACAATAATTTTGTAATGATTAAATAAATGAAAATATGTTTTAGATTTAAAATTAGTCTAGTGTTTTCCATTTTATCCCAAACAATCACTCTTCTTTTCTTTTGGTGATAAGAGCCACATTCTACATAACTTTACATTTTTTCAACATTTCCACTAAAAAAGATTTACAATTACAATTGGTAGATTTTTTTAAAGATAGATCTATGCTAGTAAAACACATTTGTAAATTTTGAACTTGGGATTTCGTTGCCCTCTACAATTTCAATTTCTCAAACTAAGGAAATTTTAATATGCTTTCCAACTTTGAAATACAACAATTACAATATAATTACACTTCTTGTTTCAATTTAAAAAAATTTCATTTGTATTTGGATATGTATAACATCGTTTAATTCCTATTCTCCACTATGATATTCTTATACTCGACTATGATATTACTATCAACGACTATGTCCCGTGAGGAACAACTAATTCAACTCAACTCCAACTCTCACATGGTGCTTGT
Organism: Pseudotsuga menziesii; assembly: GCA_001517045.1. Classification (NCBI taxonomy): domain Eukaryota; kingdom Viridiplantae; phylum Streptophyta; class Pinopsida; order Pinales; family Pinaceae; genus Pseudotsuga; species Pseudotsuga menziesii. Next base: position 55,028 of record LPNX010381170.1, read on the forward strand.
GAGAATTGGCGAGTTCTTTAGCTAGTTGGAATTGCGGGTTAGATTCATTATCTTTGCATTCAGAATAGTATTCCCCTTGCTCAGCATGTAGCAATTTTATTTCTGAGGAAATGTAGCAGCATGCTGAGTTTCATAATGGTGGTAGAGATTGAGATTCTCTTCACCATTTTCACTTGATCCAAACATGGTTAGAAATTCGGTACAAGTGTAATCTTTTTAGAAATTTTAAAGTATAATTGTGTGGCTGTGAGAAAAGGTACTGAGGATTAAATTTAAAATTTAAAATAGATTACCTATTACCTCTTGATGTTTATATAGTCATTGATTTGTAACGTGTTTTTCAAAATACACGTCGTTTTAATTTTAATTTTAATTATGTTTTAAAATTTTAATTAATAGCGGACAAAATATATTTATTACTTCTTTCTTTGTAGAAGTAAAAGTAACGTTACAACATCTACATCATAATTGGAAAGTAAAAAGAAATGGTACGCCATCTCCCTCATACTCGACAAACGTTACAACATCTCCATCATAATCAAAAAATTATTTATAGTCGACATTTACAAGAGGAACGTTACATAACGTTACAACATCTCCATCATAATCGACAATAGTATTTATACACGGAATTTACAAGAGGAACGTTACATAACATTACATAACGTGACAACATCTCCATCATAATAAAAAATATTATTTATAGCCAAAATTTACAAGAGAAACGTTACATAAAGTTTCATAATGTTACAAGATCTCCCCCATAGCTATAGAGCACCTCTCAGTGCAATAAGTTAGATCAAAATTCTAAATCCCCACATAGGTGAAAATAAATTTCCTCCAAAAGAATTTTGTACATAAATTTTTAAAATTTGAAAATATTCGGTGATTAAGTCAATGTTTTTGCCTATGCCAACGAAATCTTACAAAGAAAAAAGGTCCAAAAATCCAATTTGCATAGTTATATGAGTTTTCCAAGTTTTAGGTAGCTTTAGAGAACCTCAAAACCCTTGGACATGGGGAACTATACCTTTGAAATTAAGACCTGACCTGGACATGGAGAGACTATACCTTTGAAATTGAAACTTGAACTATGCTAGACATCAAAATGTCTACACATCATAATTTGCACAAGCGACACCATTTTTCTTGTCGACCATTTGCATGTGTCCTCTTATAATATCATGTATTGAATATCATTGAATGGCCAAATAAGGTTGACATGTGAAGAAAATATTGTGTTTCAAGTTTTTAATATCCCAAGTCAATCTTCGTATTGAATATCTATAGTATATAGGTATGTTGTTCACTAGTATATTGTTATCCAATTTTCATGACATACTAGATGCAGAAGCCAACCCCCTTCCATGCACATATTGTAGCTCATTGGGCACAAGTTTTGATAGACGTAACAATTCCATTGAATTTCTTTTTACGTTTTCTCTTCACTACACATAAAGGAAAAGACATGGTGCCCTTCACTCCTTGCGGATGCCAAAACCATCACGATGGAATGTGGAGACCCTCTGAGTTGTAAGCTTTGATATATGAAACTCAAAATTACAATCGAATGAACATAAAGTAATTTTGTTACTGCTAAATTTCCATGCAAAATAATTAATATAAACATGACCGCCAATTAGACTCCCATAAGCCTTTCTTCAACCTTCAAATTCACAAGTGACTCCTAGAACAAGAATCCATAAACAAGGCAAGAAAAGGGATGGAATCGGGCTTGGGGACGTAGGAGGAAGGATCTACGGTGTTCATACAGGTCGGAGACATTTCAGAAATAAAATTCAAGATGTTTCCTGCTCCTCCTCGAGGGGAGAGGGACCATGGAAGGAATGAATCAGTAGAGCAGGGTTCTGTTACCTTGGGAAAAGAAAATGAAAAGGAAAAAGGAGTAATAAATGATTCTATAAGGCCCAGAGATGGGGAAGGCTACAGAGGAATTAGAAAGGAAGAAAAAAATAATCAAGGCACAAGAAGGATAGGACAATGTGTCCCAAAATCTAAGACTGTGCCAAAACTGCAGATCAAATATGAAAGAGTCAGGGAGGATATTCAATACATGAAAGAAAGGGCCCTCATAGGAAAATTAGTTGGGATATAGCCCACAGAAATGACCCTGGTTCGATGGATCAAAACAACGTGGAAACCCCAAGGACACTATGACCTTCAACTGGGAACCAATGGGTTCTTCACAATAATATTCTTTAATGAAGAGGACAGAATGAAAATCTTTGAGAACAGACCCTACTTCTAGAACTCGGCGGGCCTCTTTCTCAGGCCATGGAAAGAGAGATTCGACCCTGACAAAGAAAACCCGACGATAGCTCCTATATGGATAAGAATGTATTCCCTCCCGAAGGAATACCGGAAGGAAGAAATATTAATGGACATCGGGAACACACTGGGGAACTTTATCAAAGGCTCAGAGAAAACTAGACAAAGAAAAGACATATCGTATGCGAGAACATGTATGTACCTTGATATCTCTAGAGATGTACTTGATGGAATCGAGCTAACTTGGGAACATGAGGAATGGTTTTAGAACATAGATTATGAACAGATCCATTTTAGATGCAGAAGATGCCATGAGCATGGCCATCTATTCAGAGACTGCCCCCAAAATAAAAGACCAAGGGGAAGAAAGACCAAGACAACCAGGATGCAGAGGGATTCACAATAATACAAAACAAGAAACGGCAAAAATACTTTAGGACCAAAAGTAAATAAAAGAGTGTAGACCCTCTAAGAAGACTAGGCAATTAATAATGATGATAAACAAGTAGATTTGACAAAGGAAAAACTCCAAATAGAACAAAAAAGTGAACAAAACAAAGAAAACTAGGAGAAGGAGACAGAGAAAACCCCAAAAAAGAAACAAGAAATAGTAAAATCCAATATGGAACCTCTTATCTAGCGACATCAAGAGGAGGCCAAGAAAGACCTAGGGACAATGGAACTTGTCTCAGAAGATATTGAAATAGGAGATCTAGACTGAGACGGGCTAGAAGCTACATGCTCTGACAAAAATACAACCCAGATTGCCCCTTAGCATGTTTCCCTACTAGAGAAAGCCATTATTTAAGCCAAAAACTCAAGCTCCTTAGGGGTTTTAGTTAAATCCCTCAAAGTCACTGACAGTAAGAAAAACTAGAGAAAAGAAAAGAGGGGAAGACCAAGCAATGTTCAAAGAATCAAAGCAATAGGTGAACAACTGGTGGCTTCAGGTTAGTATCCAACAATAGATGCTTCCCTATCACCCTCTAGTTAATCTATTTCTGATGCACATTATAACCTGGAATATCAGAGGCTGTAAGAGCGCTCTCAAAATCCACCTTCTCAGAAGAAGGATTGAAAAAGATAAGTCAGGGATAGTTCTTCTGCAAGAAACAAAATGCTCAGAAGATAAACTATCAAGTATCACACAGAAAGTATGGAGGTGCGAAATGGTCAAATGGCTCGATTTGCAAGTGAATCTTTGAACCAGGAACTGGTGATTTCATGCGGGGATGATTCCCCATTGCTCCGACCTTCCTCCAGAATTATTCCTATGTAAAGGTGGTATAATTCTAGGATACTAGCAATGAGGACCAACTTTTCAGGATGTGTAAGGATCAGACTTGGTGGCAAGCCCAAGCACCCGGGGAAGACATCGAATATTTTTTATCAGAGCTCTACTCTAAAAGAATAGCTAAGAACGAGGATCCAGATAAGCTCAGATGGGGGTATGACAATTCAGGTAACTTCAACACCAAAGAATCCTTAGGGATGCTAATAGGGACTCAAAACATGGATCCTGAAGCCAAATGGGGGAAAATATGGACAGGAGGATGGTGGCTAAAGGTCTCTATTTTCTGTTGGCTGGTGATGAAACAACGTATCCTAACATGGGATAACCTACAAAATAGAGGATTCTATGGACCATATAGATGCTTCCTATGTGAGGAGAATAATGAAACCATCAACCACCTACTGGATGAGTGCAAAGTAGTAGACTCAATTTGGGATAAAGGGGTGGCAATTTTCAGAAGAAACCACCATCACAAAGGATGACCGAACGTCACAATAGCAGAATGTCCTATGAACTATTTTAAAAATAAAATTGTCAACCGCCTATGGGAGCTTCTACCTGGATTCACTTTATCGGAAATATGGAAAACCTGCAACAGACAGACCTTCGAAAACAAATCAAGAAAACAAGGGGAAATATGGTATTCCATAGAAGCTCATCTAAAAGAAACGATAACTCTACACCAGTGGACACAGGAAGAATTTATAGTTGAAGCAAATGAACGAATTATTCTATATGATTTAGGGATTGGGGAATTACCTCCCATAAATTTGATCTCACATTCAGTTCCAGTGTCCGTCTCTAGCTCTAATTCCTGGATAGGACCTCTAGCTGGCTCATTCAAACTCAATGTCAATGGAGCAGCCAAAGGTAATCTTGGTCCCGTTGGTTATGGGGGTGCAATAAGGAATTCAAAGGGTGATATTCTCAGTCTATTCTGGGGATCAATAGGCAGCAATACTAACAATATGGCTTAGATCGAAGGCCTTATCAATGGCTTGAAATGGGTGATGCAAATAGGGAAAACTCCATTGGTGGTGGAGGGGACAGGAAAATTCTTGAACGCCAGGTGGGGCCAGTTTGATGCATGCCTAAACACGCGACATTGGTATGGAGCACGTGGGGGCAGCGAAAGGGCAGGTCGATGGCAGGTGAGCCTAGTATCGGGCTTTGATTTATATCCGCGAGCAGAGACTCTCTGCAAACCGATCCATGGGAAGGGTAGAGGAGAGGACAAGCATGTAAGATCAAGTGTATAGAGATTATGTTTGAGGTGGTAAGAATGGGAAATATGGAAGATGTCTGTATTATTTGGACCCCTATGAAGCATAAGGTGGTGAATCACTCACACACAATGAGAGATCTGATGGAATGGGAGGAAGGGCAGAAAATAATGGCGAGCAAGGCCGGAAGCACATGCAGAGTTATGGAGAATGTCTGTGGATGGTAGGACTCAGAGGGTTAGATCTCTATAAATTTGGGCTATGAAAAACATAAGGACCCAAGCAAGGTTCCATTCTTGTTCGTCTTGTTTCCAAGAATTCATCTGTGTGCAATCACCATGTCGTGCTACTAGAGGGCTCGTAATTAGTCGAGAGGAAACAATAGGGGAGAAAGCCACAGTGAGGCTTCCCCTAGTTCTATGCATGATTCTATGCCATTAAGGAGCAATGATCATGTACCGTACCCCTTCAGTCGGGGGAACCAGTATATGGTGGAAATGCCAACTGCTATTGAGGCTTTTATTTCCTCTATAAATTGACCTCCTTCAGGAGTTTGAGGATATTATGGGGTGACCTTTGTTTCCCAACCCCTTTCATACCACTCACATCTTGTTGGACCGGGACATCCAGGTGAAGATTCAGAGTTCCCAAGGGATCTCCTAGTAGCAAGAGAGTGCTGCTGGTTTTTTACTCCTGGAGTAGATTGCTCAGGACATGCTAGTAATCCCAGGGATTGGTGCCATGACCCTTGTGAATACCTCGGCTAACTCGCATGTAAGCATTTCTCCAGCTCAGCATGAGGATCAATACCAAAGCTTTATCCAGGAGGCAAGAAGTTAAGTCTGGGATCCCTGGTGGTGATCCTTTGTCTTTTTGCTGTTCTGTTATTTGGACATTTCAGTCTTATGTCTTTCTATGGTGCGACTCGCTATGTTAAGCTTCGAGGCTCTTGTCCTAGACCATCCAAAGACTTCTTCAGTTTCCTTAGATGGGAACGAGTTGATAGTAATCTCTATTTTAAATCCTTGTTAGTTTCAATTTTGTAACTATTTTCGACGTTGGTTGTAACCCATCCCTGAGGCTCCCACAGTGTATTTAGTTTCATTTTTATAATTGTTTAAATCCTTTTTCAGTTTAGGCCTAGCTTAGTTAAGATCGACAAAGCAAGCCTTATTAGCCATGTCTTGGTCCAAACAGGGGTCATTTTCCAGGACCTCTTGTAACTCATCCTTTTGTACCATCTTTTTGTACTTTAATAGAATTTTTCTACTTACTCATAGAAAAAAGAATCCATAAACAAAAAGGGAAAAAATATAAATTATAGAGGAGTCCTGGGGTCAAATTTGTTCTGCTATTGACCACGTGGTCTATATCATTTATGCCATTACATGTCAATTTTATTCTATTATTCACCACGTTGTCTATGTTTTTGGGTTCTTACACCAAAGAAAAATAAATAAGTAATGTTGTCTTTGCACAATTGACTGTAATTGCCCACTGGACAGATCATTGTATCCATTTAGTCATTAATAATTTATTATGCAAATTGTGATGAATCTGTTCATTGAAAATTAAAAAAAATGTGGAACATTTGGGCTTTGCCGATTTATTTTCCAAAATCTTTAATTAATTCTTCTCATATATAATGTTATAATATTTTTTTTTCATAAGTCTTGGAAAATTTTGTACAAATTTTTGTGTACTTCCACGCAGAATTTATGTCAACATTTATGAGATTGACTTTGCAAAACATTGTTAGAGTTTTATAATTTAAGCAATATGATCTTAGGATCTTATCTAAGAGAATAAAATGCACATCAATAATCACAAGAGACAAGAGCCACAAAGAATTTTCCTCGGGGAAACCATAAAGGAGAAAACCCCACAGCTTCCTCAGAGATAGAATTAGCTCCAATAACAACAGTAAAACCCAAAGACAAAAAATATGATCTCCAACAACTGTTCTCTCTCTCACTTGAGAGAGCTTCTCCTCTCTCACTCATGCGCCCTAGTTGAGTGATTATGTGTTGTGTAGAAATGAGGAGAGCCTCACTTCTATTTATATTCTTTCATTCACTTTATTTCCACTCCAACAAGTCAGACTCATTGAACAATTACTTACCAGGGCCGAATTCTCTAGGAGAGTCTAATAACCCTAGTTCTCGACAGATGTGGGGACTTTACCCTCCGATCAACAAGGAGGTTTAACCTTAACTCAATTGTGGGGACTATTTCTCGGACTTACAATGTAGGTTTAACCTCATTGACTTTACATGACTTTATTATATTAATGACTCTCCCAATAGGAACATCGAGGTACAATTAAATACAAATGATTCTCTCGATAGGAACGTTGGGGTGTAATATAAGATATACAAGTGAATAAATTCCGAAGTTACAAATACATCAATACTTCGTCTTAACTCGAAAGGTATTCTCTTGACACAATTCATCAGCACAAGTATACTTCTCTGGATCAAGTCTAGATCATCATCAAAGCTCGATCATCACTGGATCATCAGCAAAACAAGATCATCATTGGATCATCATAAAATCTATATCATCACTAGATCATCGTCATCATCACTGGCTCTGCTATCTCAATCAAATGGTTGTATCTCTTCATTCATCTTTGCACAGGAAGTTCTACATAGCTAGCCATTTTTCATGGTGGTTGTAGGCCTAGCCTCCAGGTAGGTCTTCATCTTATTCAAAACTTATATCTGACCCAATCAGAAGGGCCCACCCGGCACTTACATCTGACCATGGGAGTATCACATCCACCATCATGTCAGAAAGGCATGCCCAGCGCTCACATCTGACCATGGGAGGAACACATCCACCACCATGTTAGAAAGGCCAAACACTCACATCTGACCATGTGAGGCTCATCCTGCGACCATGTCAGATAGGTTCTGCACTTACATCTGACCATGCTAAAAACACATCCAACATACATCTCATAAAGGCTTTGCACTTACATCTAACCATGCGAGGAACACATCCATCATAAATTTTAGAAATTCTCTGCACTTAAATTCACCAGCATAATAGGACACACCTACTATAATCTATGAAAAGGCCCAGCACTTACATTCACTAGCATGATAGGACACACCTACTATCATCTGTGAAAAGGCCCAGCACTTACAACCATCATCATGATAGGACACACCTACTATCATCTATGGAAGGGCCCAACACTTACCACCATTAGCATGATAGGACACACCAACTATCATCTATGGAAAGGCCCAAAACTTACAATCACCAACATGGTAGGACACACCTACTACCATATGTGTAAAGGCCCAACACTTATAATCACCAGTATGATAGGACACACCTACTACCATCTATGAAAATTCCCTGCACTTACAACTGATCATGTGGGAGCCAATCCCACAATCATATCAGAATGGATCTGCACTTATATCTGATCATGTGGGAGCCAATCCCATAGTCATATCATGTCTCTGCACATATATCTGACCATGTGGGAGCCAATCCCACAGTCATATCATAATGGATTTGCACTTACATCTGATCATGTGGGAGCCAATCCCATAGTCATATGAGAATGACTTTGGAATTATATCTGATCACATGGGAGTCAATCCCACATTCATATCAGAATGGCTCTGCACTTACATCTGATCATGTGGGAGCCAATCCCATAGTCATATCAGAATGGCTCTGCACTTATATTTGAACACGGAAGGAACCAATCCTATCACCATGTTAGAAGGGTTCTTCACTAACACCTAACCAGGGAAGGAACTAATCATGTCCCCATGTCAGAAGGGATCCGTGCTTACAAAAATTCAAGTCAAATCAATCAAATCAAATATTAGTTTTCAAAAAAAACATACTACCTCCCAAATAGTCAAACAAATGGCAACATATTTTTCCCAGCTGTACTCAGTGCCACACAGGACTACTTCCTTCTAAAAGAAGAGAACACACCTGATCCCATACTGAAGTAGAACTTCTAATTCCCTTTCCTATCAATGGCACTGCATGCCTAATCCAAATCCACATAACCTTCCAATTTAATATTGTGATTCGCCTCATACTTGAGCCCATAGTCAATTGTACCCTTCAGGTACCTCAGAATATGATTTGTAGCAATCAGGTGAACATGTCTCAATGTGTTCACAACAAAGCAAATATCTGGTCTCGTATTCATCAAGAACATCAAGGAACAAATCATGTGACGATACATTGTGGCATCAACCGACTTTGATGAAGCAACAATCAATAGCTTCAAGTTCGATGCCATAGGTGTGGTCATGGCCTTGCAGTCCATTATCCTAAGCCTCTTTAGGATCTCTACTACATACTTCCCTTGTCTGAGGGAGATTCCATATGCATTCTACCACACCTCCATGCCTAGAAAGTACTGCATCATCCCTAAGTCCTTCATCTCGAACTCGGCAGCAAGTCTCCTTCTTAAAAATTTAATGAGTTCCTCTTTTCTGTTAGGAACAAGTCATCGACATATAATAGGAGCATCACTGGTCTTCCACCTTAAACCTTGAAGTAAAGGTTGGAATTCACTTTACTCTTAGTAAATCCTAGAGTCATCAGTAATCTATCCATCCTGCCGTACCATTTTGAACCTCAGGATCTTCTGCAGTCACTCCCTCTAAAGTGGAGCATCATTCTCCCTCTTTCTTTCATAATCTATGTATTGAAACATTTTGTACTAGAGTAACAAGTAGATTCCTCTGCTACTAATATTCTATGTATCCATCTATGGTCACTAGATACCAAGATCCTCTATCTTGAACCTTTTCAAAAGTTCTTCTCACACCCATATGTGAGCTTGTCATCCTCTATAGGATTTCATCTTCAACTTTGTAGCAAAGGTTAATATCTTCATCGAGCTCCTCATGTATGTGTTATTCCATGGGTGTATTCTGAGCCCATACAAGGCATTCTTTAATTTGCACACATGAGTCTCCCTACCATGTGCCTCAACTCCCACTGGATGCAAATGTCTCTTCGTATTCTATGCCTTCTTTCTGTGATAAGCCTCATGTTACGAATATTGCCTTGTATCCCATGATGTTTCCATCTATTTCATGCTGGATCTTGCAGATCCATAGTGGACTTCCCTTCAAGTCTCGATACTGCATCCTAGACATCATTCTTTTTGAACTGGTACTCTCCTTCCCTTTCTTCTTGGTTACTTCCTCATAACTGGAAGGTTTTGCATCAATGATGTCGCTTAACAGTGTTACATAACTGCACTGTGTCTGAGGCCTCTTGAAGTCTCATCATACTATTCTTCATTTTGTATTATTTCTTGAACTGTCGTCACTTGTTCTTCGGAACAAGTCTCATCCTTCTTTTCTTGTAAGTGTTCCTACAAGTGAAATGCATTTGTATGGTTAGAAACATTTCATAAGGCATATTCATAATGGAAAGTTCTTATGCATAAAGATATAATCATGCAACTAATTTAGCCAATACACCATTCATCCATACCTCACAGAAACTTTCTAGATACCTTCCATCTCTACCATGACATCATTGAGATTGTGCACTAATCCAATATGTCAGCAAAGAGGTTTCATTCTAGATAAGTAGCAATGGAGATTTTTATAGCACCATGAGATACTTACCCATCACATGCATATTAGTAGTATACTATCATCAATGCAAACATTCTATCATGCATAATACATCAACTTAATATAAACAAATGCACAACAAAACAATATCATGAAATGACAATTGAATACTTATATTTATTTGTTTCATGGGTAGACTCGTTCTTTTATCTTCATCATCTTATTCATTCATAACACCATCATTTCTTATCCAAATGATTAAGATATGATAAGAGGTTCTTCAAGAATTGAGTTCTCTGTAGAAATTTAGGCCTGCAGTAGATTAATTTCACTCACAGCAATTAACAATTGATCATGCAAAATTATCAACAATGGAGACTGAATATGGAGCTGTAA